>JAREIK010001485.1:4354045-4589045 GCA_029783825.1 Sapria himalayana
CACCAAAGATTTGAAGAATATTGCCTAAGCACTTTTCTCTTCTTCACATATGGATTGCTTGATTATACTCCTCAAAAGTGTACTATTTAACTTGCAATTCTCCATCTTGAACTTTTTCAGGATCACCTTTGCATAGCTTTTTTGTGAAATGAAAATTCCATCATTGTGGTGCTTATATCACTTCCAACGATAATGACATGAGTATCATGTCTTTCATCTTAAATTCCTTAGCCATAAATTATTTGAAACCATTGAATAATTGGATTGCTTCTAGTGAATATCAAATCACCTACATAAAAACACAAGTTCAAAAATATCTATATTTGATCTTGATATATAGAGCATGCTCGTATGGACATATGTTGAAGCTATTCATTAGGAAGTATTTTTTAATTCAATTATTCTATGCCCTTGGTTATTATTTTATCTCATAAAAAGTATTCTTCAATTTTAGCACATTGACTTCATGATATTTTACTATGTAGTGGTTGCTGAATGTTGACCTCCTCTTTAAAAACTCCAATTTTGAAATATAAATTTTACATCAATTTGATATATTTATTGATTGTTTTGGGCTGCCAAAGAAATAATTAATCTTAAGGTTTCCAATCGAGCAACATCAACAAATATCTCATCATAGTCAATCATAACTTTTTGACCGTAGTCTTTCACAAGTGCCTTGGCTTATGTCTTTCGATGTCTCCTTTAACATTTCACTTTATTTTGTATACCCATCTGATACATATCACCTTGTGTTCTTTGGGAAGCAAAACAAGTTCTCACGTGTTGTTCTTCTTGATAGGCTTTATTTTTTCATTCATGATATCTCTCAACTTCTTCTTTTTTTTTTTTTGTAGCTTCTTGATAGTGCACTTATTCATGTCAATAAACAAAAAAAATAATAATGTAAGATTATCTTATTATTAGTTAATTCATAGAAATCTTGAAGATTTCTTGTATGTTACACAGATCTTTTACTTTTATTCTCACTTGAAGATGATGAAGTTAATATTAAATAAATAAGTGAATCCATTGGCCCCCTTGGGCCTCTTTAAGTTATTCTATTTGTTTCACCTCGTCTTCATTTGGAGGAAATAAATTTGAATTATATCTATATATGAGATTCAGAGTCCCAAATGTTTTTCTTTTAACTTTTGGTTTACATCATCAAATGCTACATCTTGAATTATCACAATAATCTTGTTGTTAGGTTTGTATAGCATGTCACCTTTGAAATTTGAGTCATAGCTAATGAAGATCAAACTCTCACCTTTAACATAAAACTTTGTTCTCTTCTCATCCGATTCGTGAACAAGGAAAGTTCTTCCAAAGTCTCTAACTATAAGATATTCGGCTTTCTTCCACTCCATGGTTTTCATGGTATTTTTTTCCAAACACTTCTTGTTAGAGATTGAATGTACAAGTAAATCAAGTGTGCCACTATATTGGCCGAAATTTTTTTAAGGTAATTTCTTTCATTTTGAGCATACTCAGAACCATGTTGAGTATAGCCCAATTCTTTATTTCTATTATATTATTTCATTGAGGGGATCTTGGAACTATAATTAAATGATGAATTCCATTTACTTAATATAGCTCTTGAAACTCCTTATATATAAATTTTGTTCATTCATCTAATCTCATAGTTTTAATCTTTCTTTCTGCTATACCTTAGAACTTCTTAAAGACTTGAAAAATTTTTAATTTTGTATTTAGATAATATACCTATATTTTTCTTGAAAAATCATCAGTGAATAGAAGAAAATAGTTACTATTGGCAATAGAATCTAGGATTATGGTTTTGCACACATTAGAATGTATGAGCTCAATCAGCTTCTTGGCATTTGAGTCTGACTCTTTTGGTAAAAATTTTTCTGAATTGCTTTCTAACTAAATATTATTCACAAATTTGATCAAGATGATTGATGTGAGAAAGTCCTCTCACCTTCTCTTTCTCATATAATAGATTTAAAATTTTTAAATTCAGATGTCCAAAGCGAAGATGTCATAGCCTTATGTATCTTTACAAAAATATTTCAAGTATTCAATTATTTGGCAACAATACTTTAGAAATGAGATTATTTTTATCATTTTATAGAAGATTATGATCCTTCATATCATTCTCATAATTTTTCTCTAGTAGTTTTCCAAGACCCAAGGTGTTACTTATCATTATAGGAATATAATAAGCATTTGAGATGAATCAATATCTCACATCTTTCAAACAAATATGTATTTATTTCAATGCTAATATAGAATCATCTCCAAATAAAACATCTTTGTTTACTTATCCTTCTAACTCAATGAACATATCTTTCCTTCCACACATTTGATTGCTTTCACCATGTTTGATCCTCAAATTTTCAAGTTTTTGTTACATTTTTTGGTTATTTTCTTGATATATTTGTACTTAAAATATGATTTAAAATCAAGTATTTCACTTAATTATATTTTTAAAAAATTTTGATAGATTTTGATGAATAATATTGGAATCAAATATAATTTAAGATAAAAAAATAGACTTGATAGAAGGTTGGAATGGAGAGCATAAGAGCAAGAAAAAAAGCATGCCAATTTCAATGTCAATATATTTTTACACTAGTATGGGTATGTTAAGAAGTAGTGACTTTTCTTTATCATTATATCTTTTACTATACAATATATTATTCATAGCTACAATAATAGTTCTAATTACAATTTTAGTTATGACATCATTTTTATGTCGTGGCAACCAAGCACTAATTTAGTAAGTGAAGTCATAATATTATCTAGTAATGTAACATATTTTTTATAGAATCAAAATTGCACAATACCAGACAATTTTATGTTATGGTATCTTTTACTATTATGAATTTATGTTCTAGAAATAATTTTCTTTGAACATGATATTATGTGGCATTATGTTCTTGTGTTGCAGAGAAAGTTTTTCTCTGTCATAGTATAATTTGTTTCACAAGTTTATATTCCTAAAAGAAATTTATTTAGCCATGCCATTTTTTTCCATTAAAATTTTATGCTCCTAAGAAGATTCAATGATTAGTCGATGCTACAACCTCAACCCAATGTCGCAATCTAAAACTTATTAAACCAATACAGTTCATGACAAGACTTGATAATATAAAAAGTGTACTTTGGTGGTTTCAAAGAGAGGAGGGGGAATTCAAAAATAAAAAAAGGAAATAACAAGCTACCATAGGGAATGAATATCACCTCCAATTAGGGACAAATTCAAGTCGAATGCAAATAAGAAAAGACTGGAAACTAGATTTTAGACTTAAATCCTAATGCTGGTTGTCATTTGAAACTTTCAATTAGATGAGTTGATTTTCTAATTCTCTCGCATGAAATCTCCCCAATGTTGGACTAATTAGAGATCTAGGATTAGTTTATATATATGTGTATAATGATTGTAGTTTCATAATGAATAATTATAGAATTTTTATACTTGAATATTGATGGATATGGATCATAAGTTATTTTATAGATTTAGGATTACACCTCCAAATATATTTATGCATGTTAGTCAAAATGGATAGTCATGAGTAACTCATGAGACATACATAAAGTTTGGCAATTAAAGGAAGTAGCAATCCTTATATTTTTATATTTTGTGATGAATATGTGTGGAAACTCTAAATTTATATATGTAAAGTTAATGTTAGTATGAATTTTATGAAGCCAAAAGTACAAACAAAATTATGATCATCCTATTGTGCATCTTTTACAAGAACTATCCTTCAAATGATTTAGAAATTATGTAGAATATCTAACATAAGGTTTCACCATGAATGAGAGTCATGTGTTAACAATGGTGTACGGTGATAAGTAAGTCATCGAATATATGCACGGGGACGTGTTTCAAAAGACATAAGGTAATGATAACCTTGAGATTATTATCCTCTTGTATGACTTCCAAATATAGAATTACTAAGAAGTCATATGTTAATTGATGTGAGTATAATATTTATAATGTTGAATACTCAAAACATAATTATTACCATATTATTTCATATCTCTCATGATAATTTCAATCACAGATTTAAAACACACACTCAAAGCACTCATCAAAGATAGTTAATGTATTATACAGAAAGAGTATAAATATAGACGACATATGAACAGGATAAGTGTGGCTTAAATAGTATAATATCAAAAGCACAACCACAAAGAGACTATCTATAATCGTGATAGTCCATGATGCATAATCACTTTGTATGCCAAAGGGTAAAAGATAAATTTATCATATAAAATAAAGTATATCAAATCTGAAGTCTAAGTATTTATCCAAAACTCATATTAATCTCCTTAATATTAAAAATAATTAATTCACTATTGGTTAGTCAAACTGCTCATATAATCTATATGATATTGATATTTGAACTTACAACTATTGTATTTCTTGCATGTCCTACAAATTTGTTGATTTCTATTGGACACATATAATCATCCAACAAACCTTTGGTATTATGTTATACATATGTTTTGAATTCTAATAAATTCATAACACACCACTATCAAGATACTAGGAATTTTCTTAGTTACCTTCAAGCATTTTTTATGCAAAAATAATATTTCTTTATCATAAATTTTCGTTCTCATCCAAAAAATTAGCATTCTCTTTAATTCTACTATCGAGAGCTCCATATTCTAAAGCATAATGTCCAAACTTTTGATAATTATAATATCAAACTTGATTTTTATAATATTTATAGCCCTAGTTGCTCCTTCCATATCCATGATCACATATTGAGCATTCTCCTTCATAGTTATTATTGGAATTATTATAATTCTAATATCATCCATGAATATAATTTACACCACATCAACAACCTCTACATCTTGATCAGTCATATTGGTTTCTTTTATTATCATTCTGTTCATGCATATCTTTGAGTTGAAGCTTGAGAAGTTATTTATTTATCTATTGTTTCTTCTTATGTTTCTACTGTTATGCTTGTAGTGATCATTGGAGTCACTTAATCATCATTTCCTCCAAAAATGTAGTCTTTTCAATTATTATGTTAATGTACTCAAATTTAGTATCCAACGAATGAAGTATCTTCTCTTTTATTTTGATATCTTCTAATTTTATACCATTTCTTTTCAATTGATTAGAAATGACTACTACTCTTAAGAAATAATCAAAAATTAGCTACAAAATTTTAATTTTAAGTATTTATATTCACCTCTTCATATTTGGAGTAGGACCCTTTTCATTTACTCAGATTTTTTAAAAGATATTTACAACTTTTCATATTCTTCTTTGGGAGAGTTGATACTCAAAATTTTCTCAAAACTATTATCATCTAATACTTGATAGATGGAGTTGAGAATTTTTTGTCTCTCTTTTTCATATCTCTCAAACTATTCCTCTATGATTTGGTTAGTACAACTTCATTATCAGGCTCGCTAAAATCATTTTCTATGATATTCCAAATATTATGCGTGCAAAGAAGAATCTTCATCTTGATTCTCCAATTATTATAATTAGTACTAATAGGCATTAGGACTAGGAAGGATTCCACGTCATTATCCATATCACTCAATATATTAAAATTCTCAAATTTTGTTTGCATGAATGAAATCAAAACACTACAAAACAACTGGCAAAACTATCAGCATGTTGTGATGTGTGAAAACTGTGGTGAGAAAAAATATGATATCTTTGGATTCCCATTGTCAAGACCTTCAATTTGAAATATTATATGATATACTTCCAACTAACCTCCATCGGATACCACTTGATTTAAATAAAAAAATATTCAAGCTAAAAGAAATTTGATTACAACTACAAACAAAGATTACAATATAATTGATACTTAGGAAGTTATTATTTTTCCTTTTATTTTTTTTATGAGAAAACAAAAGGGGAAGAGGGTATTTAAACTAATCCTAAGAAAATCTTCACCACATAAATTTTAATCACACATCTAATATTAATATGATAATTAATATGATTATAAGTGATATTTAAAACCATGAATATTCTAAAAATTGGTTTGATCTTTGGTTTAGGCCTCAAATCATGTTTATGATCAAATAAGTTTCTAGCCTCAAAATATGTTGGAAACAAAAATATTCTATGCTCATAACTAAAAATATATTTGGAAATCTTAGGTTTATGTTATTTTTCTAGATTTATGATTTCTAGTGTCTTGTATTTGAGAAAAATTGTATTAGTTTAAAATGTAAATTTTAGGTACTTTGTGTTTTATGGATTTATATGTGAATTAATCTTTACTACATATTATTCATATAGGTATTATATAAATTAGGATTTATGCTTTTTAAGTACATATTAAATTTTTTGAAAATTTTGGATTTGTGGATTACTTAAAATTAATGTTAATTTTACGTTTAGAATTTAGAATTGAATTTATTGGTTTGAACTAAAATAGAATAATTAGATTGAATTTTACTTTATTAAAGCAACCTTTATAAAAAAAATTAATCACAATTAATTTTAATGATTTTGGATTAACCACTAATCAACAAGCCTTCCCAATAATTAGCACCAAATCCCTAGTTCATGATACCACCAAAACGACCCAAAACATGGTATCCGAATATTTGATGAGGTAGTTCAATGATACATAAGTGGTATTATGTTTATTCATTATCATCAAATTAGTATCAAATTATTTTGATACTAACATTATGATATCAAATATGGTTTATAAAATTTTATTTTATATGGTTTACATATGGTTGACATTAACTGTTATTATCATGGAGGACCACTATGTAATAATAAAGTTAACCAAAACTAACTATTAATTTTGAAAAAATAGAATATGTGACTATCTTATAATCGAATAGTTGTATGACCTTGTGAATAGAGAGATAAAACATAAAAAATTAAATGAAAACATAATGAAAATACTTATACTTTAGGGCTACCACCACTATATAGTAATGGATAAGTGGTTGAGAAGTAAAATGGGCAACGGCCCATTTCAAAGTGGCCCAACCATACCATCTATGGATCTCGTCTCATGTCAGGCACAACATGAGATTGAATAGCCCTACTCGACAAGGTCTATTTGGCCCACAAAATGCTGGGACATATTAAGCCATGTCAGTTCCTACTAGTTAATACTGAATCATGTCGAATCATAATGGTATGAATCGAATCAAGTTGTTTTGGCCTTTAGGATTAAAATTTTAATTCAAATAAAATATAAACTTTTTAAAAATTTTAATTTGTTATTAAAATAAATAACAAATTTTAATTTTGCTATTTTTATTTCAAATAAAATAGCCTTGGCTCAGCATGGCCTTTAGGATTAAATTTTAATATTGTAAATTTTTTTAAATACAAAATTTTAAAAAAAGACATTCAAATTTCATATTCATGTCTCATTATCGTGTGATGTGCTTGGTTCAAATATAATAATAAAAAATTCATTATATTTCATAAACAAAGGCTTAATATGATACATATAACATACACTAAAATCTAAAGGATATACATTTATAAAATTTAAATGCAATGAAGTGAAATATAATTCATAAAATAATAAGTGCAATACAACAATATTTATAAAGAATTATAGAATAAATAAGTGGCAGAAATATTAAGATAATGAAAATATAGTATCAATACATTGTAATCTACAAAAAATCAAAAATCATACAAATTATCAATCAGTATTTATGGTATGGTAGTACATATGTAGATCTTGATCATCATCATATGTGTGTCTGAAGATATCACTAGTGGTAGGCTCAATATCCTTGATCTTCATGTCTCATGAATCATCATCCACCATCATCTCTTATATCATGATGAATCCCCAGTCTCAAATCTTTCTAGTCCTTCAATCATGCAAGTACCTTTATGAAATTCAGTAGATATCTCAATCTTTTATCTTAAATGATATTTTCGACCACAAAAAAAAAGAAGACTTCAATGTTATGCTTGACATTGGAGGGGTCAGTAAATCATTTGTCATCTTAGATAATATAGGATAGGTGAATTTGTATAATTGTCACCATTATAAAATATTATAATTTTTATTATCACCATGTGATAGGATAAAATAATAATTGATATTTAAATACCATGATAGCTCGCTCCTATTTGATGGATCACCTCTTCCTTTGTCCCTATATCTGAATGGAGAATTCATTGCCTCTGAGTATGATTTTCTTGTCCATACCTAGAGCTTGGTTATAACTATTATCATACATAGTATCATTATATATACATAAGTTAATTAATTTTAGTAATGAAATCTTCATATTGGTTTTCTTTGTTCATGCATGTGGATATTTATGTCAAAATGTTTTCTACCTCCTTTCATCATGACCCTACATGCAGCCAAATAATACAGAATTGGAATTATTGACAAGTATTTTAAATACCGAGTTTCCATCTCAATAGTAATGGAACTAAATATAGGGTGGTCTCTATACTTGCTAAATATACTACTAATATTGTATATATATCTAAGTGCAATTTAAGTGGTGAAAATGTATACAGATGAAAATTTATAAATCATATCATCAAAAATCTTTAGGAATTTCATAAAAGAATTCATCTATATCAATCTGAATTATAAATAATAAGTGAGTCAATCTTACTATTGACATTGTTTAATATCATATGTCGATAGTCAACACATGACTCTAGCACAAGGTAGATCTACTTCTAATGATATCTCACATCCATTAAATTTTTTTTCTTTTTAAGGTGCATAGATAAACCTAGACATATAAACAAATTATGACGTCCCGTGCCGAGGATTTTTAGCCTGCGTTACGTGCCAGCCACGGCACAGGTGCCTAGCACTTGGGCACGACATTGGGGCTGTTGCATCGAGCTATGCTTGATGGGGGGACAACACTGCGATGCCCAATGGGCGACGGCTTGGCAAGCCCGATGGGCGATGGCGGCACGGTGGCATGCCGCCGAAACCCTAATAATTTTTAAAAAGACCCGACCCAAATTACTCCGACCGACCCGACCCAAACTAGTCCGAACCCAGGCGGAATCTAGGTCATGGGCCATGTTGGGCTTGCCCTCCAAAAAACCATGTCGTGCTGGCACGGTACACCAGCCTGGTTGGGCCCGAAAAAAATGGGCTGACACATTTGCTTCTTTATTAGAAATATTATCGAAAATAATACTAAATATGTTATTCTAGATATCATATTCACTAAAGATTTGCATTATATATTCATATATGTTAGGGTCATTACGAGGATGAAGAATTTCAAAAAATCCTGATTTTTTTTTTAAGTTTTCATTTTAAATCTACATAATAATTAGTGAGACATGCAAATGATGCATTGAGGTGACTAATTTAGATATCAGTCGTTATGGATATCACTTCGTTATATTTCCTAAATTTGTTAATTACTAATTATTTTTCTAATTTATAAAATTTTATTATGTTATTTCTACTTATAATATTTCATTTGATCATGATAAGTTTGGTTATATCTTTTCTCTCAAAATTATTATGATATATGAAGGTGTCAACAAAGCTAAACTTAAACTAAATCTAACTTGAAAAACTATGCCGCTCAGTTGGGTTTGTCTGAGATATATTGAATCATATTTTTTAGTGTATTGATCAGCATACCTCTTAACATCCATAGTATGACATGTACTCCTACTTTGTGTGTATATATATATATATATATATATATATCTTTTGATAAAATATATATTATGTTGATTCTTCTTCGATATCCCTAGAATTTTTATTTTTTATAATTTTAAAGGTAATCCATTATACTAAAACTTACCTAGTTTTTTATTTTTTCGGTAACAAATATATTTGGGTCGAGGATATTAGAGAAAATTTAGTTTTGGTCTCGGACCTTTCTGTAGGGTTATCATTATTATCTATATCTACATTAATTTCAAAATTATTATCATTATATTTATTATTTATCATTTTATTTTATATATTTATATTTATTAAAAAAATTATAAACCTACTTAAAATAAAACTAAAAAAATTAAAAAAAGAAATCACTTTGTTATAAAATAATGTACTACTTCTAATCTTAATGCTTAACTAAAATTTTCAGACCTCAATTGTAATTTGAAAGTTATATAACATATGTCCCCATATGAATAGCATAAACCATAAAAAAATATTACAATAATAAATAATAATTGCATAAAAAATATTGAATTTAGGAATTAGGAGACGATAGTGAGAAGAAAGAATTTGAGCATTTAGGAGAAGAAATTTAAATTAAATTATTTTAAATTTCCTAATTGCTATTTATAAAGATTTAAAAAAAATAAAAAATATATTTTTTTTGTAATTTTTTTTAATTATTTTATTAATTTTTTAATTTTTTTTAATTTTTTTTAGTTTTTTTTAATTTTTTTAATTTTTTAATTTTTTATTAAATTTTTTATTAAATTTTTTATTAAATTTTTTATTAAATTTTTTTAATTTTTTTTAATTTTTTTTAATTTTTTTTAATTTTTATTTAATTTTTAATTAATTTTTTTTAAATTTTTTTTTAATTTTTTTTTTAATTTTTTTTTTTTTAATTTTTTTATTTTTTAATTTTTTTTTAATTTTTTTTTAATTTTTTTTTAATTTTTTTTTTAATTTTTTTTTTAATTTTTTTTTTGACCAAAAATCTGATAGCCATCAGATTTTTGGCTTATAGATGTCAAAAAAAAAACCCAATAGTTATGGATAATATAAAAAATAATTTTTTAAATGTAACAATAGCGGTAGACCATACCTATCACCTTGTCGTTGTCGATGTCAATGCCCATTTAGAAGTGCCAAATAGCTCGTGTTGTGCCGGTACAACTAGTTTTTTCAAGACTTGGCATGCTAGGCATGCTAGGCATGCTAGGCATGTCTTGATTGTGTTGTGCCAAATGCCCATTTAGATGTCAATGCCCACCATGTCTTGGCATGCTAGGCATGGCACGATTGTGATGTCCACATCCAACGACCTAGCATAGCATGATGGGCATGACCTAGTGCTTTATACTGCCAGCCCGTGTTGAACTTCAAAGATGCATGGGTCGTATATCTTCGTAGTTACCTGACGGCAACATGGCCAAGTGTAAGGTCGTGATGGCCAATGGGTGGCCGGCTAAATATACTTGGTCACGTGACTAATTGTTTTAAAAAAACTTAACCACCTCGTGATGAAGTTATAAAAAATTTTGACCAAGTGAGTGATTTCCCGATGAGGTCACCTGGGCTGGTTTACCGTGTTGCCCAGCCAGGCACATAGATCATGCCTAGCCTGGCACGAGACACGGCTCGTGACTACCCAGCATGGCACAAACCATGACATGGGGCAGCCAACCCAGCCCAAGGCACTACTGAATTGGACCAAGCACTATTAAATCGAGTCGAGCCACATGTTTTGTCTGGGCCACTCGGCCCATATGCCACCTCTAGGCCCATTGCATGAAATCACAAAGGGCCTTTGTTGGTGCAAGCATGACCATTGAGCAGTGGCCATGTAAACTAAACCCAATTTAGGTGGCTAGTTTTAAAAAAAAAAAACTTGCCCCATTAAGCAGTTAACTAATGGGGAATGACCCGTGAACCAAGACCCACTCATCCCCAATCACAAGTCAATAGGCCAACAAAATGTGCTACTAGGACAAGCATGTGGGTACTTCATGGCCTAGCATAAGGTATTGCTAGCAGTTAACATAATGAATCGTGCCTTGGGGCCGGCACAAACCAAGACCAGACACAATTTTGGTCTATGTCGTGTTGGGCCTGGCACAGCCAAATTGGGCTATGCCTCATTTCGTGCCTAGGCCACCCAGCACACTTGACACCTCTAATAAGTGATAATATTTATCAATATGTTATCGATAAAATGAGGATGAATAAGTTATCGCAAAACAAGATTCTATATTTCAAATGAATAAATATTTTAATAAAATGTTAACCATTAGATATCTATTTAACTTAAAGTTCAAAGAAGAAAATCTAATATTGATAAACATTAATCTGTTCAAAGAGCTAATAAACCTACTTACATTTATAAAGATACTCTTAAAAGATGATCTGCTTGATTGCTTGCTATCAAGCTTACTTCTAGATGGCTAGGATATTTTTATGATTTTTTTTTAGCATCTCATCACCAATAGTTATTGTTTCACTGCTCATTATCTCAGAAAATTTATTATCTAAAGATGCAAAGAGATAAGAAAATGAAAGAGATTCTCACTGTATATTTGTATTTGAGATTCTCATTCAAGTATTTCACTAAATTATATTTTTGATAAATTTGAATAAATAATAGTTGAATCAAATATAATTTAGGTATAAATGATGGACTTGATGGAATGTTATAATGGAAGGCAGGAGAGTAAGAAATAAGTTATGATATTTTTAATGTCATGATATTTTTATACTAGTACGTGCATGTTAAAAAGGCATGGCATCCTTTCTTGGTCATGATCTTACTACCATGTTGTGGCATTCATTGCATTTATTGACTCTACTGCCTAATTTTCATAATCTTTTACTATGCAATGTATTTTCATAAATGCAATATTATCTTGAAGTTGTGATCACATTAGTTCTAAACAGAATTTTTGCCATGATATTTTTTCTATCACAGCAACTAAATGCCAAATTATTATGATAAGTCATAGTTTTTCCAGTATCATGACATATTCTTTACAAAACCAAAATTACACAACCCCAAGCAATATTTAGCCATGGCATTATTCGTTGCCATGACTTTTATTCAAGAGTGAATTTTCCTCAATCATGACATTATTTGTTGTCGCAACTTTGTGTTCGTGAGAGGAATGCCCTTAGTCGAGATTTTATTTGTTGTTGTGATTATGTGCTCCAAAAAGGAATCACCTCATTTATAGATTACTTTTTCATCGTGATAATGTGTTTTAGAAAGGATTTTACTTAGTCATTGCATCATTTTCCATTGCAACTATATGCTCTAGATATAATTTGCATAATACATGATGCACTTGATGGATTTGGATGAATGTGAGCCTTAAATGTAAGTATTTTACTGAATTATGTTTTTGATAAATTTGGATGAATAATGATGTAATCAGATATGATTTGAGTATAAATGATGGATTTGGTGGAAAGTTAAAATGGAGGATTGAAGAGATTAAAATGTCATGATATCGTTAATATCTTGATTTTTGTATACTAGAAGTGTCTGTTGATAATAAGTCACAATAGTCTTTCTTTGCTAAGACTCAATAAACAAGTCATGACATTCATTGCATGTCATGACTCAACCATCTAGCTGTCATAATTTGTCATTATATAATACATTATTCATGGTTACGATATTATCTTGGAGTCATAATCATATTAGTTCTAAACATAATTTTAACAGCAATATTATTTTTGTCACAGCCAAATACCAAATTAGTATGAGAAATAGTAGCCTTTTTCGTTGTTGTGGCACATTCTTTATAAAACCGAAATCACATAACATAAGAAAATGTTTAGTTGCAACATTATTTACCACCAAGACTTTTTGTTCACTAGTGAATTTTTCTCAGTTGTAGTATTTTTTGATGTCGTGACTTTGTATTTTAAAAAAGAATTTTTTCGATCAAAACTTTATTCACTATTGTGATAGTGCTCAGGAGAAGAATTATCTTAATCATAACTTTCCCTAGTCACTTATATTGATCATCCTCGATCTCATTGAACAAAGGGGCAGGGGAATCATAGTTGTATAACTTTCCTAGTTGTACTGGTTTTTCTTAGGTGACTTTAGGATAGTAAGTATGAATTACTTTTTACAGAAAGCATATTATCCACGAAAATATATTCGAGTCTATATAGCTCAGAGTTAATGCTTATAATTTACCTCCAAATATTTACCATATCCGAGCTAATAATAGATTAGGTAATATAAAGGGAGTTCATCCTTTTATCCCTCACTATAGTCAACGACCCTTTTGCTAATTTTCATTGATCTTACCTAAATTTCCTCACATTCCCATGGACAGCATGTTCATTTGAACATCTGATATATATTAGATATCCTTGAGAAATAATTGATCTCTCGTATTTATCTCCAAATAAATATCTCTCATGTCCAGTATTCTCGATATCCTTCCATCACTCATCATAACTAATCCAAAGTCCCTATACAAATATGTCACAAACTAGTTATGGTTCAGTATAACATGCAAGGTTGCAATTGAGTAGTTTTCACTTAAGTTGCTAGGGATATGTGCTGTCACAAAAGCTACGTTTCTGACAGCACATATCCCAATCACATAATTATATGACAAAAGCTACCTTTCTGCGTGAAATACTTAGCTTTTGTGACATCACATATCCCATTCACTTATATATTTTTTTTTTTGGGAATTATGTTTTGGGGTGTTTCGCTAGAAATTTTTAACATTGATAAACTAAATTTTTGATATTTTAAAAATATCATAAAACTAAAAATAAATTGAAAATAAGTAAACCCGAATTCGTAAGTCCTAAACAACCCTCGCCCCTTCCCCTAGCCCACCCCCACGTCATGCCCTCACCCATGCCATCACCACTCACCATCGCCCATTTACCCTCACCTCTCGTCGATCCACCAAAACTAGTGGAGCTCAACGGAACTCCACGAGCTCCACGAAAGAGTTCGTCGAGCTCTTGTGAGCTCCACAATCGAGCTCACTGGAGCTCGACGAGCTCCTTCATGGAGTTACATCGAGCTCCATAATGGAGCTTGTGAAGTTCCATCGAGCTCCACAATGGTGCTTCAGTGAGTTCCTCGTGGAGCTCGACGAAGCTCCACGAAGGAGCTCGTGGTGAGGATGAGGGAAGAGGGGTGGTGCGAGAGGTGAGGGCAAAGGAGCGAGGGCCTGGGCGTGGGCATGGGCGAGGGCAAGGGGCGAGGGCAAAGGGGCGAGGGCCTGGGCGTGGGCGAGGGCGAGGGGCGAGGGCTAGGAAGGGGCGAGGGGCAAGGACAGGGGAGAGGGGCTAAGGCGAGGGAGGGGAGAGGGGTGAGGGCTAGGGAGGGGCGAGGGCGAGGAAGGGGCGAGGACGAGGGACGGGCGAGGGTGAGGGACGGGCGAGGGCGAGGGACGGGCGAGGGCGAGGGACGGGCGAGGGCGAGGGCGAGGGACGGGCGAGGGCGAGGGACGGGCGAGGACGAGGGACGGGCGAGGGCGAGGGACGGGCGAGGACGAGAGAGGGGCGAGGGTCAAGGGTCAAGGGAGAGGGGCGAGGGTAGTTTAGGACTTACGAATTTGGGTGCCTTTTTTTAAATTTATTTTTCATTTTGTGACTTTTTAAAAAATATCAAAAATTTAATTTCTAAATATTATAAATTTATGGGGGAATACCCCCAAAACATAATTCCCCCTTATTTTTTTTTCATTTTAGCATGTGTTTAGTTTTTGTTTTTTCAAAACATAGTTTTTATATTATAAAAACGTACCATTTATTTTTTAATTATTAAGAGAAACCTTATTTAAATTAACTTAATAATAAATCAAACAAACAAAACAAATTTAATCTAAAAACAAAAATTAAACCGACATAGTCTGCCCAAACTCGAGCAGACCCATGTTGTTTACTTTGAAGAATATGTCTCTGCCCACTTTAAGGAGTGCGGTACCGTCACATTTAGAAAAACTTTTTTTTTTTTGTTTTAGCGTTTTCTTTTTTGTCTCATTTTATTTAATAAAATTATTATATGCTCTCCACATTAAAATTAGCATCCTAATTGTCAATATTTTAATTAAATAAAACTCGCAATTAAAAAAAATATTACACCCCATTAAATTTAAATCAAACCAAATTTAAATGGTAAAACCAGTTTATCCCAAACCCATGCAAAACCAACAAGTAGCACACATTAGTATATCATAACAAAATAACTTAAATTTTAATTTTTTCAAAAATAGTAATCAACTTATTTTTTATCATTTTCCAAATAAGTATACATAAATGTTATGCATAAATATTTATGCATATATGTGCAGACATACATGCATATGTGTGTTGGTGTGTGTTTGTGTGTTTGTGTGTGTGTGTGTTGTGTGTGTGTGTGTGTGATGTGTGTGTGTGATGTGTATTGTGAGTGTGTGATATGTGTGTGTGTGTGTGTGTGTGTGTGTGTGTATGATGTGTGTGTGTGTGTTTGATGTGTATTGTGAGTGTGTGTGATATGTGTGTGTGTGTGTGTGTGTTGTGAGTGTGTGTGTATGTGTGTATATTGTGAGTGTGTGGGTGGTGTGTGTGTGTGTGATGTGTGTGTGTGTGTGATGTGTGTGTGTGTGTTGTGAGTGTGTGTGTGTGTGTGTGACGTGTGTGTATGTGTGTATATTGTGAGTGTGTGGGTGGTGTGTGTGTGTGTGATGTGTGTGTGTGTGTGTGTGTGTGTGTGTGACGTGTGTATTGTGAGTGTGTGTGTGTGTGTGTGTGTGTGTGTGTGTGAGTGTGTGTGTGTGTGTGTTGTGAGTGTGTGTGTGGTGTGTGTGTGTGTATTGTGAGTGTGTGTGTGATGTGTGTGTGTGTGTGTGTTGTGAGTGTGTGTGTGTGGTGTGTGTTATTGTGTGTGTGTGTGTGTGTGTGTGTGTGTGTGTGTGTGTGTGTGTATTGTGAGTGTGGGTGATGTGTGTGTGTGTGATGTATGTGTGTGTGTGTGTGTGTGTGTGTGTTATTGTGTGTGTGTGTGTGTGATGTGTGTGTGTGTGTGTGTGTGTGTGTATTGTGAGTGTGTGGGTGATGTGTGTGTGTGTGATGTATGTGTGTGTGTGTGTGTGTGTGTGTGTGTGTGTGTGTGTTTGTTATAATGTTTATAAGCATTAGAGAACTGTACGTATAATAAAAACATACATAAATAAAACACATGCCATTAACTTTATGCATATAAATGTAATGAATATATAAAGTTGTGCATATAACAAAAACATATATATAGAGTTATGCATATAAATGTTACATAAAATCACATATATAATCATTATCTAGAAATGCTCGTGTATATGCATACACGAGCATTTCTAGATAATGATTATATGTAAAGTCAAGGAGGCCGTGCCTGGCATGGCCCGCGGCTTGTTACTCATGGGCTGGACCAGCATGAACCAGGTCATAGGCTGGTACAATGCAGGCTCGGCACAGTTCATTACCATGATGTACCATGCCTAGCACACGTTCAGGCCACCCAATCCACTTGACAACTCTATGTACATGTATACATTTTTTTAAAAAACTACACAGTTCATATACTAGTTTCTAAAATAATACATATTTTTTTTATTTTTATAATGCTGACATGGATATCTTGGAACAATTCCTACACTAAAATATAGATAATTTTTATTTTTATGCTTTTTCTTGTATATTTAAAAACGACACTTTATTAATTATTTTTTCCAATAAATCAGACTTATACAAAAATAATAATAATAAGGATATTCATATTTATAAATGAAAATATAGTTTTTTATTTCCAATTAAAAAAAATTCTATTATATATAATAATATGAATCTTAGTACAGCATACTTTTGATTATATAAAAACACATGATTAAGAACATTAAGCAAATTAACATAACCTTCACCATCCCAGAGTCGCAAGACACACTTTCCTATGATACTTGATAGATCGAATATCATGTGGTGAAGAAGAGATAGCCTTACCTGCTCTAGCCCAAAGGGCTCCAGGGCTCATACATGGGTCAGAGCACAGCATGGGTTAGGGTTTCAGTCCATTAGAATGCATGCTGAGCCGCTAATAAGAACATAGCCAGGTGACCTGCTCCAAGGCTAACCCAAGTGCCCATTCAAATACATCAAGCCACATCACACACACACCCCCACATATGCATATACAGGTGTGTGTGTGTGTGTGTGTGTGTGTATGTGACCAAAGGAATCCTTGAGTTAATGTCAATTTCAAGCATTTAGCATGGGAAGAGTTCAGACATATAAGGCGCGCCAGGGCTCATTGGGAACCCTTGATGATGGGATGGCTGGATTCCACTTGAGTTTCTCATAGGAAAAGCACAGGCCAGTAATTTCTGCTAAGAATTTCCCCATCTGATGCAGCATCTAGAAAATGAACATGGAGGAGAGAAGGAACAAGACATATCAGTTAGAAAATGATCCCAACTGAACACTTAAATAATTTTTATGCTTGGGGCTAATTACTTATGATCGATTGTGCTGATCATATTTTTTCAATCAACTCTGTTAAAAAATTATGTTCACGGTCAACATTTTAGTTATTAAATCATTTTATTTATTAAATTATGTCATATATATATATATATATATATATATATATATATGAGTTATTTTAATATTCTTTTTAATAATCTCATTTTTTAATTTTAATTTTCATCTAATATTCACAACCACACAACATTTTTAATCTTATAATTTTGTTTATAAAATATACATATACCCTAGAGAATAAGTATAATTTAAAAAAAAAAAAGTTTCTGAAATAATATTCATAGTCTAATGATTTTTTCAATGAATCTAATAATATCTATCTAATTCAAAAAAAGAAATCTTTAAATTCATTCACATAAAATAAAGATGGGAACAAAAAAATAGGCTTACTATATAAAGAAACATAAAATTTATTTCCCAGTACGCTGAGATTTTTTTTAACAAATTAGAGAAATTAAATTTGCATCAAGCAGACAAATATATTATGAATTTCTCTTTTTACTTAGTTTTCCTCTCGCTCAAATTACAAACGCCCAATTTATCACAAAAAATAAAAATAAAAAAATAAGACTCGCTAGGTCAACTTTTTATAGAAAACCAACCCAAAAAAACATAAAATAACTCCGACAAAAAAACTCAAGAAAAAACTATAATGAAAGCTCTAATAATAAATATGTATGGGAGACAGAGAGAGAGAGAGAGAGAGAGAGAGAGAGCTTTTTATAAAAAGTTATTGAGACAGCCCATAAGTTGAGTGTTGGTATTCAAAAAGTATTAAAGTAAAATAAATAAAAAAATAAAAAAAAAACAAAAATTATATAGCACAACACCCTCCCTCTAGAAGGTTCATAAAAGTTCAGAACATAATGTTTAAAAAAAAATTAAGATTTTTTCAAGAATTTCATGAAAATATTCATATTTTTCTATTATCTGAATAAAAATATATATATACAAATAACTTTCTCAGATGTAAACCAACATCTAACATCATGGCAATTCAATTGGCAAAGAGAAAGAGGTTAGATACTCTTACCTTGTGGCTATGAGTTCAATTCCCAGGAATATTGGAATATTGCCCAAGGTGTATGTTCGCTCTATCATGTTATCGGGACGAGGGTTTGACCCACCCCAACCCAGGGTCCCGAGGCCAACATATGGCCGAGTGATAGTACAGGTTTGGTTTTGGGAAAAGAGGAGAGAGAAAAAGAGGAATGATAAAAAAATCTCTTCATACAAATATCATATCTAAAGTATCTCACAAATAACTATGATTTTAATAATTAATCTCAAAATAATTATATGTCTGTTACATTTCTAAAAGATAAGTAGAGCTCAAAAGAAATACAAAAATTTAACATATATCTTATCTCAATATAAATTGATGTCCAACTAGAATCTAAATATTAAACTAATTATATGAGCTGGTAATTACTGAAAATAAGCCCAAGTCATGGAGACTTCTTCTATTACCCCAATATGCTAAAAAGTAATGATGAAAATCTAAGAAATAACTAAATATATTTACTGCATAAAATAAAATTTAGTTTGATAATAATCAAGTAATTAATTTTTCAAGAAATTTTACTGAGTTATAATGTCAATTGAAACAATCATATCGAATGAGAAATTAATATCTATATCAAAAAAAAAAATTGCTAAAGCATAATCCAAAAAATGAATTTTTATTAAAGTACAAAACATGTATATCCTCTGTAACAAAATAATATCTCGCTAATAATAATAAGTCACTTATATCCAAAAAAATATTTATCTCCAAAAATCCTTAGGATGGAAATATGACTCAAAGTACTCCTTCAGTTACGTAATCTTCAACTCGTTATCTCTCATAACCTAAATAGTATTCATGTATACAACAAACTAATTATCATCAGGGCACCTCTAGAGAAACAAAGAAAAATCTATAACACGTCTGTGAAAATTTTAAAAAAAAAATGACTCCCTTTAAAAACTCAAACTATACTCTCAATAACTCTTTCATACCATGTAATATCTTTCGCAATTTATAAATTATAACTAATTGTGCTACTTGAAACTCAAGGGACTACTCCCATAATTGTAGCAAATGGGACAGGCTACCTTAGCATGGCCCACGACATGGCTCAATTTCAACAACTCATACACAATATGACTATGACATGGCAAGACCCGACACAATGGCTTACGTGACTAGCCTATTTTCACTTGAAGCATGACTATCATGAGGCTTAAAATTAAATTCCTCAAATTAGGAGCAAGTGACCCTCACTCACCCCTGATTTCAATAATTCAAGTGAAATTTAAATCATGTCAAACTTGGACTGATGTTGATCCAACCCTATTAAATAAATTTATACACACACACACTTAATATAAATAAAGGCACAGCTACACAATAACTATTGAGTTGTTTCGCATTATGCGTTGGCCATGTTCCACGAGCCCATGTGAAGTCATGCTCAAGGGCACGTATGATAGATCAAAAGATAACAATTTTTTAAGACGTGGATTGGCTCCTAACTGTTTGATTTTAACTCTAATGATCCGGAACAAAATCTAAGACACAAAAAGATTCTATTTATTTAAAATATAAAATTAGAGAAATAAAAAAAAATATTTGATTCAATATAGGTCCGTAAGTATTGCACAAAAGTGTGTATCTACTAAACTAGTATTGAGACTAGAACTAGACATATTATAAAACATGTTTAATAATATTCTAAAAAATATAATATATTAAATCCTAAACAGACTTAGCTTGGTAGTAAACTATTAAATTTGGATCAAATTTATTGTTTGACGATCTCTTTCATTTACCATCGTGAGTTTAAAAAAGAATACATCAATATCTTAGTTGCTTGAATGAGTCTTCCTGTTTATTTCTGAAATGTCTAAGACTAGTTCTTTACATACAAAAATACATCCAACCAACTTATCATAAAACCATTATGTCAGCTTGTAAGTCTGATATAATAAAAAAAATATAAATTAAAAAAATAATTATTAAATTAATGAAATTAAAATATATATTGGATTAGTATCGGTGATGTTTGATATATAAATTAAATATAATATTTCTTTCACATGTAACACTTCCAGCTTTATTAATTCTAAGTATGAATAAAATAAAAATAATATTATAATTTCATTAAATTATACATCCTAATGATAGTTCTGTCATTCATAAAAATATTTCGAGGATCTTTAATGAATACTAAATACATAATAAAATACATAATATAATATTTTACAATACTTCCAATAATAATATTACTATGAGCATATACATAAGAATTATAAGTGAGTCTTCTAGTTGAGAATTTTCATGTTATGTATATATGTTATATAATTAATCTAATAGTACAAACATTCTTAATAATAATTTAATTATCATTAGTACAAATTAGAAATACATTAAAATATATTAGAATATCTATTAAATTACAAAAAAAATAATAAAATATATAAAGTAATAAACCTAAAAAAATCTCATTGAATGTCAAATACTATTAGAATTTAACAAATTTGATGTTAGATTCATATGTTAATTATCAATACATAATGATAATATCCAACTTTATTAATAATAAAACTTCTGAAATAATAATTAATAAGTTAAATTAAAAAACATAATTTTTTACAATGCAATGAACTTGTGTTCATTCATATATAATCTAATATCTTGTATTTCACTTAGGTGCATATGCAACATGAGTAGTATATTTAACTAATATTGAAATATTATTTCATCTCTTTATTGTTTAACTGTTTATATGGATTTTAAGAATAAAATCAAATGAGTAAAAAATACAATAAAATACATATCTAGTTATATTAACCAACTACAATGAACAATAATGTAAAACCCACAAATAATTTGAAAATTTATTTAAAAATTATGAAAATAAGTATAGTTGTTTTAATAAGGCTCCAAGTATGAAGATTGATATCATAGTCAAAGAAAATAACTTTTTGATTCAGGTAGATAGAGTGAAGCAATGGGAAACCTCGACGAATATGTGTTAATTATTAAAATACTTCGAGATTAATTATTATTTTATTTTATTCTAGAGTGACAAGAAAAATTTAAACATATTGAATATATAAAATTCATATGAATTCATATGTTCTATCCTATATAAAATAACACGTGATTTATTGACATATCCGATATCTAGTATAGTTTTAAAGTCTTCTTTTTGTGATTGTGAATATTATTTCATATGTGAGGGCTAGATTACAACCAACTATTATATAAATTCAATCATACTTAAAGAATTGGAAAAACATATGGATAAGTCTTCAAGATCAAGTCTAAGAATTACAACAAAATATAAAAAATGATATGTGCATTGAAACTTAAAGCTGTAAAAATCAAAATCAACCACATTGAAAGATAGCATAGACTAGGACCTAGCTTTTCTAGTAAAGAACCAAGCATATCCTTGCCACGTGGTATTTTGTACCACACAATAGTTCGGATGGGCCTAAAAAATAGATTATCCCAACACGACATGACTCATTTAATACATCTACTCACAAGTAATGATATTAATTTTTAAGTCACATTAGAGTAATAGATATTTATCTCTTCCAACATGATCTAGTATTAGCCAGAGTAAGAAAATATCTCAATGTGTGATATGAGTATCCAAGTGCAACAAACCAATGAGATATAGCTCACCTATTTTTTTTTCCGAGAGATTAGAAAATCAAGATTAGAAGAATTGACTGCAAGATTATCTAACTCCTTATTAGACTGAAAATTACTATATATATCCTTTTCTTATAATATAAACTATAAGACTTGGGTATTTAAGTCTCATAATTCTCGATTCATTATAAGCTTAAACTAGAATAAACTCATATATTACTATATTATCTAACTTGAGAAAGATTTCCTCTCCTTAAAAACTTTGATCTCCCAAGAATCAGTCCGACATGTATTTGATACATATTATAACTCTATATGCCAATTCTCACTCTTTCTCATCAATAGTTTTTCCTAGACCTGTTAAAAAATAAGAACTACTCAAAAAAAATCAAAACACCTTAAAATCCTATCAAACTAAGATACAAAAAATTACTCTATTTGTATATTAGAATATTAAAAAAAGATATGTCTCAAGGCGCAAGTGTCATATTGTCCAACCCTAACAAGAGATCTTAGACAAAATAAATACTCACATAAACTTCAAAAAGTATGTTAAATAATCTCTCTTTAAAATACAAAATTTGAAAGGGCACAAACTTAGAAATAACAAAAAATATATGTGGTTGATTAGGTATTTTATTGTTAACACCATTATAAGAAACTATCAAAGTGATAATGTTATATATATATATATATATTTATTTATTTATTTATTATTAAAAATTAAAATATATTTTTTTATTTTATATATATATGTATATAAGAATACATTATTTTATTTATTTTATTTATTTTATTAAACTTATTCCTAATTTTGTTACATATTAAAACAAAAAAAAATAAAAAATTAAACATTAATAACATTAACAATAAACTAACAAATATTATATCATGCTTGATGTAAGGGACGTATTATATCTTTATGCTAGAAAAAATTTAACAAATTTTAAAATTAAAAAAACTAAAGTAAAAAGAAAATAATATTTGGGTCAAATATCAGCCATCATTTTAAACTTTATAACTGATTTTTTTTTTCTTTTCTTTTTTTTGTTTTATTATCTAAAACAATGGTTGCGTGAGCATTGAGCCGTCAAGGCATTAAAAAAAATAAGAAATGCAAAAGTCAGTTGCATCAGCCATTATTTAGTATTTGTTTACAAATGAAATGACAATTGGAAAAACAAAGTAGCTGTGATTTTTTTTAAAAAAAATTATTTTGAACCTACTGGTTCCCCTAGAACCATCCGGTCCAAATGGTTCACCGGCTAGACCTCTAGTCCAAGCTGTTCATGACCAATCCATTTGCATAATACCCCTATCAAATAGAAGTATCTTACCTATATTACTATCTCTAATACATATTTATTCGTATTTTCTATAATTCCAATAATATGTCAGCACAATATTTAATATTTTCATACGTCCGGGTGAAGGTAACAAATGAGTTTGAAGGGCCTTGGCACAGCCAAACCCATTCCAGGCCATAAAGATTGGCTCGCGAGTTGAGTTCGACCCATGTGATAAAACATGCTTGAGTCATGCATGCATCAGAAAAAATTCTTTATTTATTTATTTTGGAAATCTCACATGCAATTTTTATGAAAAAAAAGGTAGTGATCAAATCAACACGGGCCATGTCAAGTTACGTTAAATTAGATCAGGCTGAGCCATGGCTTGTTGTTCGCACGTGCCCAGGCTAGCTTACCACAAATTCTATCCAAACTAGCCTAGACAGAACCAAGATTGGCCGAGACTGAGCCCCAATCAACTAGGAAACAACCCAGCTAGCTAGACTTCAAGCCATGTCGAGTCAAGCATGACCCGCACCTAGAGGACATGTCATGCCATGTTTTCACGCAGCCCAATCCATCCGGGCACAGTTTGGGCTGCTAGTGAGCTACCTAATCATGTCGGGCTGCCATCTTTTAGTGGCATGTTATGCCAGCATGACTTTTTTGATACATCTACCCCTAAATGTATCAAATCAATTGGATTCTTACTCACACTAGTCTAGCAGACAACATAAAAAACTTTTATATATTTTTTCAAATATATATACAGTAAATTAAAGTAGTATCTACATTAAATTAAGATAGTACTCATCACTTTAATTTCTTAATCATAATAAATTTTTTTTCAAATATACTGACTGATATAATATGATTTCTTAGTGACTTATTTTTATTTATTTTAAAATTAACTACCTAAAACATACTACTCCCATAAAAATATTCTTAAAATTATAATACAATATTCTAAACTTAATCAATGGTACATGATCAAATTAAAAATATAATAACAAATAGTTTAACACACTAAAACACTTATTAAGAGATCATACCATTGAAAAGAAGATAAATTATTATCAATGTATGCTTGTTGTTACTTGATCTAACGTTGATTCTAATATGCAATAAAATATTATTTACTTTGATTGCTTTGACAACATCATTTCAAGTAAGTGTATGAAGTTCTTACGCAACGCAAAAGTGTATCATAATTAAAAATTAAATCATCTATTCTTTTTGTCATGTGTCTAACACCATTGGTGCATCCAACATTGATATTTTTTTGTGGTGTCACACCATCAACAAGATCAATAGTGTCCTCTGCCATTGTTGTACAATATATATAAGTACTAGCTTAAAAGGAATATTGAGATAATTCTTAGTATTTTTTTTATCTTAGTGATATTATTAGTTTTTTGGTGTACTTGTTTTTTGTGCACATTTTTATATACACATTTTTAGATTAATATATTATTTTACAAATACTGAAGTGTCATTTAATGATTGATTTAAGATAATATATTTTATATTAATTTATACTTTGTTGTATATAATTTATTTTGATAAACTATTTTGTATAACCAAAATATTTTTTGTTTTAATATTTTGTTAGTGGAGAAAATAAATTATTGAAAGGTTGGGAATATAGCAATAGCACAATAACGAGGATCCAACTATCTGATCAGTGGACCAAAAAAAATTTCGAAGCACAACCTGGTTCATCCAAATAATATGACCCGCTCCATTTTTGATATAAATTATTTTTATTACTATTTTTGCGCTATTTTAATTTTTGCTTGCAGAACTGTTCATCTTCATTTTCTCTTCTTTGCACAATTTTTTTCGTGACTGCTTATGCTCACAAATCTGTAAATTTTATTTTGGTTATAATTTGTAAAAGCATAAATATTTTTCTAGTAAATGTAACTAGTCGTACTGAACAACTAGTGAACCACATTATTTTTCGTGTTTCTGCTGTGGTTTAATTTTATTTCTTGTGGTTTGCTGGATTGTGGTTGTAGATATATATTGTTTGCTATTTTTTTGTTTTCTTCTTATAAATCTGTGAAATCATAAATGTGAAAGTGAAATTTCCCAAAACACTTTTTTATTTTTTATTTTTTATTCATCTCTATGTATATTACGTGCTTAACACTAATCATTCTTTCATTCGTATAATATTTTATTAAAATTTAGTAATATATGATAAAATCATAAGGCTAGTTTTTAACAATTGACTCTCACTTGCCTAATTTAGTACTCTCATATATTATCAAGATTTAGAATTAGCCTCCACAAGTCCTATACAATGTGTATAATAATGACACAATAAATAAATGAATGTCGCACATAATGCACAAAGCTCTCACTTAGCAAGGAATCTGAGGAAGATTAATTTCTCCACATTCGTATCTCTAAAAATTAGAAATGTTACATCTAGATTTCCAACTTGAGATTTATTGCCCTCGGACAAAGATATTTGTCAATATATCAAAATATGACATCTAATATATAAATATAATACAAAGACTTCGCAGATAATCACTTATCACAGTATTATTGTCATCTAAATATAATAAATAAATACAAAGAAAAATATACTACTCACTACATAGACGTGAAAGGCATACTTATGGCACACTTGGTGCAAACATGGCTTATAAAAAAAATAATTTCATTAATGCATGTCTTACAAGTGCCTAGGGCGAGGAATTCGTGGGGATAAATCATGCCTCGCCCCTTGCATATTTGCGACTGCTAGAACATGCATTTTCTAAAAAATATATATATTCATTGAAAAATCATTTCCAGTAATATTTTATTTAATAAGATATAATTTACAAATACAAATAAAAAACAATTCAATTATCTCAAATAATACATATTTTACATACTTCACAAATTTTTAAATTTCTCTAAATATAATTTATTCCTGAAAAAAAATATGTACTTATTTTTTCTATGCTAATTTTTATAAAGGAAAATTTTTGATGTTAATTAAATCATTAAATTTGTCCAAAGATGAATTTATATAGTTTCAATTCATATGTAATAATTATAAATACAAGTCAAGTGAGATATAAGTGAAAAAACAAGTTTTAATTTTATTTTTTACTATTGATTTTTCAATATTAAATATGATAATTATTTATTAATTATAAATTATGTATATTTTCAATACTTTAGTTTCAAATAATTATGTATTAGAGATCGTACTCAGTGCACAAAACTTACACTAAGCACAGAGTCTATAAGGCATAAAAGTTAGGTATCTCGACAACTTTACTTTCAAAAATCAAAGAAATTACATCAAGTGAGTCTCAAACATGATACCTACCACCATTGGACGAATGAATTTATCATCACATTAAAGTATGATCTCCCGTACATGTATATAATACAAAAAAAAATTAAAAAATTACTCATCTCGCTACTATTATTGCTCAAATACTTTTAACATCAAAATTCTTATGAGATTGAGTATGTTAGTATTTATATAATAATAGACATATTTCATTATATATTAATATGCTTAAAATGATAATATATAAAATTTATTTTATTAAAATTTTTATTATGTGTGTTTAAGAAGAAAATATTCAATATATTTATATTAAAAAAACAAGATAAAATCATTTGACAATGCCTCAGATGAAATACCTAATTTGGCACAAAATGCACATGACACCTTTTGATCATTTGAAATGCAACATTTTTCCATAAGAATGTGTTTGTAAATGCTATTTCATGGAACTCCAAACTTTTTTTCTTAGAAATTTATCTTTGATGAAGTTCATATCAAGTACACAAGACTCTTATTTTAACGTGAGGTTTAAAATTTAATATTTCAATAATTTTACCACCAAAAGACAGAGAGGCAATGTTAGATAAGTCTCAATATTTATCATTTTTGAACTAAAATATTTGTCATCACACTAAAATATGACCTATAATCTAAGAAGCACGGACATAGATACAGACACGAGAATACGACACGGCAGGATACGGGGACACGGCAAATTTCAAAAAACTAGGATACGGATACGGCTAGAATACGGCATGAAAAAAAAATAACAGAAATTTAAATAAATAAAAAAAATGCCCAAACATTATTTTTACAAAGATTCAAACACAAACATAAGAAATATTAAAACAAAAGATTTGTATTTTCTTATGAATCAAACAAAATAGCTTTCAGTTCAGGTTCATCAAAAGAAAGATCTGTAATCTCAAGAATTCCAACATTTTCAATATTCATTGATTCAAAACCATCACCTCCATTATAATACATGCATATGGCAAAAAACTTTCAAATTAATTAGCTATCTCAATACTATTCTTGCTCAAATATTTTTAATTTTAAAATTCTTATGAAATCTAATTTGTTAGTATTTATGTAATCGAATTTAAAAATTTATCCTTAATAAATAACTTAATTTTTTAAAACTAATAAATACTCAACTACGCTCAATGCACTTATGGCATTCTTATCCAAACCCTATTTTTTCCTTAATTTTGATGAAATGTTTATTTTTTTATTTCTTTCACCTTGGAGAAAATTTTTTATTTTTTATTTTATCATTATTGACAGTAATATTACATCACATTTCTTAAATATAAAAAATATCATAAGACACGAACAAAAGTAAAATAATTTTTTTTTTCTAAAATGTATAATTCCAAAAAAAATTAACATTATTAAACATTAGCATCTACCTCTTGGTTGAATACACGTGCTCTCCCCTCTTCATCTCATCATCTTATGCATATATTCTTATTTTCAGTTTTATCATCCATTTCTACCTTCACATCCTTCTATAAGTCAATACTCATTTCTTATATTTGTCATTTTTGCACACTGAATGGTATTTTCATAATTTTCTATTTTAACAATTTAACTTCATTTTTATATAAAGAGTAAATTTTTTTATAAATGAATTATAATTTTTTTTCCTAAGCATTATTATCATCATTAAAACACATTCACAATCTTATTAGCATAAGAAACATTTGTCTCAAAAATTAATAGACTTTTTTTCTTTTTCCTTTTTTTATTTACTTTAAAATTTTAATTATTACCACCACTCGTACTACATACAATTAGCATTTTCTTTTTTTACAACTCCACATTATATCACCATTTATGAATATGACATTTAGATTATTGAAGTCACAACTCTCAAAGTAATAATCTTATTGTATCACATTCCCAAGCTAACATATAAAAATTTATGACATTCTTGGCCACCTATATGTCCCTTTTAACTCACTAATATCAATTCTTACTATTGGCCATTCAAGACTTGTATATTTCGTTACAAGGGCTCATTCTTATCAAATAGGTTTCCAGATAAAAGATTTCAATTACCAAAAAAGGAGATCAAAATCGTACTCAATGAAAAAAGCTTTCATTTTTGGGCAGGGTCTGGGTGAGGTTAATAATTTTCCAGTTTTACTCCCAAAACTCAAAGAATCTATGTCTGATGAGTCTCAAACCAGAGATATACCAACCTTAGACACAAGCAGTTGTCATCATACTAAGGCATTACTTATATTAGATGCAGGAAATACAAGAACTTCTCATGTTCAGCCATACAAATACTATTTTCGCTCAAACACATTTAATTTTGGAATTTTTATGAGTTTAGCATGTTTGTATTTGTGTGATCATATATATTTTAATTACTACAATAAATTCATTTATTGGAATTGATATAATAAAATTGACTACCTCAATCTCTTCTTCAGAAGCTTTATTAGAAGGACCTTGATCACCATGCCCGAAAAGGATGAAGGTGGGAAATTTCAAGACATGGACCAACTGAATCAAGCAAGCCACTGGTTCATAGTGAACCCTTAACAATGGAGGAGTTTGGGTTCTGGTCGCAATAGCTCGAGTTATCTCTGTTTCAGGACCTATGTGGACACCATAAATATCGTTCCTCCCGCTTGTTCTCTTCGTGTTGCTTTCCCACTTGAGCCTGCCTGGTGATGCAAAAAATGGTAGCGTGAGTGTGGGCAAGTCTGATGATGCATCTTCTCTTATTTGCAGCAACACTTTACTTAGAGCACACAACAAGATAGGTGGATCATACTTCTCCAGAATCAAAATAGACACCTGTAAAGAAGATAATTATTCAACTGTCATCACACTACAAACTTTTTCTATTAGACAAGGGCTGAAACAAATTCAGGTTGTCCTTGGAACTAGCTTCAAGAACTAGTTCGCATATATATACACACATACATTCATATATTTATATGTATATGCATGTACATGCATTTTTTTTTACATCTATATGCATGTGTATATTTGTGTATGTGTGTGTGTGTGCGCACAAATATGACATTCAAAATATAAACAAACACAATGATAAACTAAAACTCTAACATATAACGTATAAGCAATATTCTTATAGAATAAGATATTTTAATGCTCTCATCAATTATAACATAATAAAATAAACAATAAAAAACATAAAATAGTACAACTATATAATATACTCCAAAGTCCAACACTTATAAAAATTTATCATGTTATATTTTATTTTATTTATTGTATTGCTAGTTTTTTTTTTCTTTCTTTGGATGGGAGAACCTAGTAAGAGGATTGTCCCAACCCTAGACAAGGCCCAAGACATATACATACATACATACATATATATATATATATAATATATATATATATATATGGATTTCTCAACACAAGGCCCAACTCTCTTTGAGACGGATCCTTTGCCTTGAAAGCATCTCAGGGCTCCTAACTTCATGCCCGACCCACCACTAGGCTTCTGCCTTAGCTCTCAGCTTAAGGGCCTTAGGCACTGATTGCTCAGCAGCACCTCTAGCAGACTGGCACGCTGCAATCTTTGAACACTCTCTTTTTGCTTGAGCAAGGAGCCCCATCTTCTTCTTACCTTCCCCACTACAGCCTTAGCTGCCCTTTCACCTGTCGGAACAAGCTTTACCAACCAAGTGGTACCTCGCACTAACACTGAATAACACCTTTACCTACCACTCTGACCCAAGCTTCCTTTTCACTAGCTCCCCTCTGAAAATAACCCATGCTCACCTCTGGTCTCCATTTTTCCAATATGAGAAGGTTTCCTTTAGTGTGCCTTCTTCCTCACTGGCTAACTCAAAATCTAACAGCAGAAGACCTTGACCAAGTGGGTGCCTACAACTACAAGGCACCTAACTAGCTGTTCGAACCTTCCTTGAACCTCCCTAGCACCCACTTCCATCCAAACAGTGTCCCCAAGATCCCGTGGTTTCGAATTCACAGCACCCGCATTGGAAAAGATTGGTGCAGGGAGCTCCTTCTCCTTCCCTCGGTCAACTAGTGAGTAGCACTCTCAGCCTCCTTGCAAAAAACCTCTACCCCTCCAAGGAGGTTTCATAGACCTCCATCCCCAAATCTTATGCATGAAATGGCACCTCTGCCTCTTTCCCAAAAGCAGCCTTTCAGTTTTCCTCCTGTTTCCTCACCCACCACCTCAAAAGACTTTGATTCTACCACAAGCCACTTCCTTCCACCTCTAGAATCTACACTCAACTTAGCAAGGCATGAATGTGCCCCATAGTAGGTGGAAGAGCAGGCTGATTAGATATTGACACTTAATAAAGAAGAATTTATAAAACTTTTCTCTAAAGCAATAATAGATTCTTCATTTCTTTCCCATATCACTGAATGTTTCATTCATACCTTCAATTCAAACTCTTAGATTATTACCATATGATCAAACATTCAAATTACTGATAATCATATCATATTCTTTATATTTTTTTCTTATTCTGAAAATATTATTTTAACCAATAATAAATATTCAAAAATTATTGGATGACATTACTCAATTTGAATCCTTAATATTTTTTTGTATCATATTTATTTAAAGGTGTCAAACGAGGCAGGCCGAGCCAGTCCATTTTTTAGTGGCCAAATCTAGCCACGATGTCGTGCCCAGCACGGCCTAGTACAGTAACTATGCAGTACCAAACATGACACGACTTGAGAAATGCAGGCCAAGCACGGCCCATCAGCCCAATTCATACTAATTTAGACCAAGTCATGCCGGACTTACTGAGTTGGGCCAGGTCATGCCGAGACATGCCAGGTCATACCAGAATGTACCAGAATATGCCGGGACGAGCCGGGATGTGCCGAGACATGTCGATATGTTCCAAGTCGTGTCGGGACATGCTGGATCCTGCCGTTCGACCCGTTCAAAATTAGGTATCCAAAACTTCAAATATTTTTAAAATTTAAATATTAATAATTAATTAGATAATTAAATTAATACAACAAAAAAATTACTACTACAAATTACAACTATAAATACGTACAAATTATAAAATAACAAAACAAGATTAAATCATTAAAAGATAAAAATTAATATATCAAAGATAAACTTATAAATATAAAATATCAATCTCATACATATCTGAATAAATAAATAAAATAATAATAATAATAACAAGCTCAAATGACAAAAATAAATAGATAAAGACAATATAAAAATGATCAATCTTATAAATGTGTGATGGTACACTAATAGTAAACCGTAGGCAGTATAGTAAGCTCAATCTCAGTCATCATCAAAATCACACAAATCATCATCGACAACTAACTCATACGCTCTTGTTGTAGTTGCAACACGATCCTAGATGCTCAAGCTTGAATCCTCTTAATCCTACATGCATGCTAATGCCTCGATAATATATGATAGCAATTTTGATCTCCTATCTAAAATCACATTCACTACCACAAAAAAAAACTCTAATAATATGCTCGATACCAAATAAATCAATAGATATCATCTTAGACAGCACGAGATAGGCGGACTCATATGATTCTCACAACTATAAAATATAAAAATTTTTATTATCTATATGTGATAGAATTGAGCAGTAATTAGAAATAAAATATCGAGACAGCTCGCTCTTATTCGACGATCCACCACATAGTTTCCTATTCGCTAATTAAATGAAGAAGTCATCATCTCTAAATATAGTATCCATGTCCATACTCAGAATCTAACTACTACTACCACCATACCTAATATCGTAGTATATAAATGTTCAATCAACTTCTCATAAATAAACCCTTCAAGTTGGTATTCTTGATTCATGCAAGAGGATATGTATGTCAAATTATTTTTTATCTCTTTCACCTTAAACTAAGAGTCCATACAAGCAGCCAAACAATAAAGAGTTGAAATGATAAACTAATACTTTAAATACTTGATTTTTATCTCAACAATCATATAATTAAATGTTGGGTCATCTATAAGCTTCTGAAACATACTATTAATAGTGCACATATATCTAAGTACAATACAAATGGTAAGAATATAAACAGACGAATATATGTTCGTTATATCATAAAAAATTTTTAGGAATTTCATAAATAAAATTACTATAGTCCAGTCAGTATCATCAATAATAAAGTTATCACTCTTACTATTAACATAGTGGAATATCACATATTTGTATCTAACACATGACTCTAACATAAGGTATATATAATTCCAACAGTATCTCACATCTACAAATTCATAATTTTGAGAATCATGTTATTCTTCTTCTTCATCTTTTTTATTATTATCTTCTTCTTCATCAACTTATTATTAATATTTATTTTTTTCTTATTCTTAATCTTTGTCCACTTGTTCTAGTTATTCATCATCATCGTTATATTCTTCTTCATTTTTTTTCTTATTTTTCTTCTTCATCGTTTTTTCTTTTTCTTCATCTTCTATTATTTTTTCTTCTACTTCACTTTCGTCTTCTTCATCATCTTTTTCTTTTTCTTTTTCTTTATTTTCTTCTTATTTTTCTTTTGCCTCCTTTTTAAAATTTCATCTTCATATTCTTCTTTTTTTAATCTTTCCTATTTTTTGTTCTTCTTTTCTATCTTCTTCTTTTTCATATTCTCTCTTTCTTCTTTTTTTTCTTCCTTTTCATCATCATTTTCTTCTTCGGATAGATAGATAGATAATATTTTTTTTTCTTTAGACCCACAGACAAACAGATAAAAACTCCTATTATCTATAAAACATACAAAAAAATATAGTGAATTACGTATATTTTATAAAGCAAGTGAAACAACCTTCATCCCTGCGTATACTATGAGATTAATGACGTAACACATGCATTTAAAGTAAAAAATATCTCTTAATGATTCATCTCTAATAGTCTTATTTTACATTTAAATGGTTACTCCATTGTTAGATACATTATCAAATGTGATACTATATATTTTATTTTGAATATTATATTTTCTAAATATTCTTATCATGCATTCATAAATGACCGAGTCATCATGAGGATAGAAAATCTCTAAGAATCCTAATATTTTTTTATTTAAAGTCTATTTAAAATTTACATAGTGGGTGGTAAGATATGCATAAGAGCAATCATTGTGACTAGTCCAGATATCGGATGTCACAAATACTACTCTACCATATTTCCTAAATTCGTTAATTATTATTTTTTTTCTAAGTTATAATATTTTAATAAGTCATTCTTAGATGTAGACCTAGGAATCCTTAAATATACAGACTGAAAAGTATGTATTATATTGACTACCCTTAGATCCTGTAAAAATCTAATCAGAAGACCCATCATAATGACTAGTTTGGTCATATTTTCCCTCACTATCTTGTTATGGTTTATGAAAGGGATCAATAAAGAAGTTAAATTGGATCCAACCTTAAAAACCTCACCACTAAGTAGGATTTACCTAGGATTTAATGTATAATATTTTTTGGTGCATTATTTGAATTGCCTCTTAAGGTGTCTAGTTTCACATGAACTCTTATAGATTAATATTTTTTCATAATATTTGAATTGTGTCGATTTTTCATCGATACTCCTAATATTTTTATGTTATAAAATATTAAAATGAGTCTAAACTATTATTTTTCTTCTAATTTTTTATTTTTTTTTTATATTTAGTTTAGATCAAGATGACCGGAGAAAACAAAGTTTTGACGGTCTCGGACTTTTCCGTAAATTTATCGTTATGTATATTAAATTTTCTATGGTATGTTTAAATTAATTTCGTTATCGTTATTAAAATTACTATTTGTCATTTTAATTTTTTATTAATTTATTAATTATATTGTAAATTGTATTTTTTAAATTAAATATTAATTTATATTAATTAAACTAAAACTTTTAACTAAAATATAAATAACAAAAACTAAACTAAACAAAATTTAAAAATCAATACTCATAATGCATAAAATCCCGCTTGCTTTATGATATCCACACCACAATTGACAGTATGCACCCAAGATCCAAAAGTCAAAATCAAAAGAAGAGAGAACAAAAAACAAGAGAGCCGAGAGGAGAGATAATATGAGAGAGATATATAAGATTAAATGGATAAATATTTGAGAACAAGATGAGATATATATATATATATATATATATATATATATATATTTTTTAAATATAATTTAAAAAATCATTTTTTTTATTTTTTTTAAATTTTTTTTAATCTTTTAAATGGGCAAAATCACAATAGTTGTCAGATTTCTGCCCCTATCCATTGGGGCATAATCAAACAACTTAAAACATTTTTTGACCATTGGGTCGGTTCGATATCACAAATTCCAAATGCTGTCTTATGGAATGTGCAGGAGGTTCGGGCATTCAAGTTTGGTGTTCAAACTTTGGAGTTCAAACGCAGACTCGCCCAAACACCAGCCTGAGATCCGACCATCCAAGGTAGAGAGTAGAGCATAGTTCGCGTCATGCCAATAAACTATGCCTTCGGGCCAGGGTACCAAACCATGCCTAGCCCAGCATGAGGCCCGAGTTAGCTCGTCACGACACTGCACGGCACAAACCATGCCTCGAGCTAGCCCAACAAAAGCCCAGGCATGGTTCTAGATCATGTCGTGTTGGGCTAGGCACTGCTAAGTCGGGTCATGCCTCGAACCTAGCCCTAGCTGCCCAGCCTATTTGACACCTTTATATTTATTATTGATTATCATATTAAATTAACTTTCTATAAAATATCATTATAGACAATTCTACTTTAACTTTATCTTTAGTTTTATTGATAATTATTTATGAAATTAAAAGATATTAAGAATAACTCAAATTGCTATTGAACATATTTGATTATATGTTTTCTCTCAATGATAAAATGTCTCAAGATTTTTGAGTATTTTAGACATATTACTTGTATATCCTTAGCTTGATCAGATATCACTAACCAGTAATCAATTTAAATATATTTTATCCTAAACTTAAGACTATTTTAACAATACAATATGAGACATGTCAGATAAAAAAATTTATTAGAGCTTCATATATTACATATCAAACTAAATTGAGTATTGACTCATTCATCTGATATATTAAAATATATAAAAATCCAATATACATGTGACCTGAGAAATATTTAAAAATCTGATTATTTTTTTTATAACTACTTGAAATATACATAGATATATCTCTTTTATAATAAATAATAATTTTTTTTATTTTTAAAATTTTTAATAAATTAATGAAAATTTAATTTGATAAAATATATTAAAAAATTAAGAAGTAAAAATATATTAAAATATATATCAAATTAATTTTATATTTATTATATGATTCATAAAATCATACATCATATTTTTAACATTAACACATCCCAACAAAATGAGATTACTTTCAAGGGTCACATGAGTCAAGGAGCCCAAACACGAAATGAGGCATGGCCCAGTGTAGTCTTGTCAGGCCCAACACGACACAACCTTAAATCATGTCTGAATCGTGATCATTAATATCATGTCACGGTTCATGTCGAGTTGGGCCAAGTCCATCCATACCTCATGCTAAGCCTAGTATAGCACGTGTGCCAGGCACATTGGCACGTATGCCAGGTACATTGGCACGTATGCCAGGCACATTGGCACATGTGCCAAGCACATTAGCATGATTCACAAGCATGGGCCATGGATCATTGGTCATGGATCATGACCTCAAGGTTTAAAAAAAATCAAGAGCCTCTAGCCATTGCTTGTTACATTTGCATAATGAGCTTGACAACAAAAACGATAAGTTATATATGTCATTGTCATTGTCTGAAAATGAAATAAAAAAAGTCAGTCTTTATTCCTATTATTTGTAGCAATCAAATTTAATTCCAATGGTCACTAAGCACAAATCTGACAATGACAATGACAAATTTTTACTCATTTTAAATATTAAAAAATAAACAAAAAATAAACAAAAAATATTATTTAATATAAAAAATTTATATAAATATAATAAAGAATTATTTTAGTTTTCACCAAATAATTCATTTCATTTCTTCTTTCTCATTTTCTATTTTTTCTAATTTCTATTACTTTTTTGACCTCCTCTACTCTGTTGTGCTGTTTATTCTAAGCTTTGAGCTTGCTAGTTTAAAAAAAATAGACTATGACAACAATTAAAATAAAATTATGCTATTATAATACACATTTATTTTTTATCTATTAATTTATGATATAATTAAGAATTATAAAAATTTAAAAGTAGAAATATTTTTCCATTTAAAATTATAATTAAAATAAAAAAATAATAAATAATAATTTTAATAATAATAATTTTTATATAGATATAAATAATAATAACTCATCCATAAAGTCCAAGATAAAACTTGGTTCTCTCAAATTATATCGACTCATTTACCTAAAAAATCTAAAATTAAATGAATTTTAATAATCTGAATTCACTTTAACATAATTAAAAATAAAAATTTTTAAAATTTTAATAAAAATTTAACATTATATACATATATATATATATATATATATTATAAAAAAATATATACATATAATAGTACTACTAATCCTAACTACCTTAAAAAATATTTCAATCAATACATTAAAAAATATAATATATTAAATTATAGGCAAATCGAAGAGAAGACATAGCAAAATATATACATGTTAGATTAATTTCAGTTTTATTGATCTCATTCATTTACCGTAATAATTTTGTGAGAAAATACATAATCAAATTAATTAATGATTATTTTCACATATCTTCTGATTAGCTTTATAAAATATCTTAAGATGGTCAGTATTATACCAACTTATTTTCAACCTACTTATCATAAAATTCTTATATTAACTAATATGAATAACAAAATAAAATATTATCAATTTAAAAAATATTTAATAATTAATAAATTTAAAATATATGATTAAATATTATTCATAATATTTAACATAAAAATTAATCATAATGATGTATTATTCACATATTTCATTATCCACTATGTAGATTCTGAGACAGTTTAATAAAAAATTTTGACATTTTCTGAGATACAACTTTATCATTATCCTATCATATATGAATACATAACAAAAATTTTTTAAGAATATAATATTCAAAATAAAATTTTTAGTATTATATTTAATAATACTTCAAATAATAATGTTAACATTAATATGTTTGTCAGAATTATTAGAAATAAGTCACTAAATAATATTTTTTATATTAAGTATACATGTCGCTTAATTAACATAATAGCACAAAAAAGAATATAAATTATTTTTCTCATATTAAAAAAATAAAAAAAATCATTAAAATATGTTAAAATACCTAGTTGATAATAAGAGTTTAGTAATTTATGTTTGTCAGTGAGGCTAAAAAAATCAAACAAATATTAAACACTATTTAAATTATACTTGCATGATATTAAAATTTTGTGTTAACTATCAATTGATAACATCCGACTATGTCAATAATAAAAATAATAAACTTATTATTAATGATTTAGATTATGATACAAGATTTCCTTTTGAGAAATTCTTGAAAATTTTTATGATATGCCAAATATATATTCATCTAAGTACACTTTCATCATTTATATTGTATTTAAATACATATGTAATATTAGTAGTATGTTTAACAAATATAAAGAATACTATATATTTAGTATCATGTCAATTAAGATAAAAACCAAGCATTTAAAATATTAATTCTTCATTCTAACTCTATATTGCTGGCAGCCTATATAAATCCTATAATTAAAATGAAATAAATAAAAAATATATTAAAATATAAATTTAGTCGCATAAATCAAACAAACAAACTTAAAAGTTTAATTCATTAGAAATTAACTAATATGTTTATATTTTATAACATTGGGTATAATAGTTTTATTAAGACACCGAGTTTAGATTTGAACAACATATTCAAAAATAATAACTTTATCATTCAAATAGCAGGAGCAAACGGCAAGATAATCTATTAAATAAGAGTGAAATATCTATATACTCAAATATTAATTATTATTTCATCATATTACATAATGATAATAAAAATTTTAATATTTTAAATAGGTAAAAATCATATAAATTTATCTATCAGATACTATCTAAGATGATATGTGACTTATTAACTCCTTCGATGTCTAAAATTATATCATATTCTATTTTTTCTGACTATCAATATTATTTCAAATACAAAATCTAAACTACAATCAAAAATCATTAACACACTTGCATACTTAAAAGATTATGCAAATTTAAGTTTCAACATTTGGGATAAAACAAAAGAATTAAAAACAAATAATAACTCATAAGACATCAAAGATATTGAAACGACCACTAACACTACTTTTAAAATAATACATGATAATAATGATCTACATATATAATACTATACTACAGACAAACACTGATGACTCATACAATGATAATTTATTTTTTTCATTTCTGCTTATATTTATATTATGTATTAGATTTATAATTTTATGCTTATAGGTTAATTGTTAGTTTTTATATTTTTGAATTTTTTAAAGTTTATCATTCAGTTTTCAACATTTCAGATTATTTTTTTATACAATTGAATGAGTCGAGCTAAATATAAAATATTTTTTAAAATTATTTATTTAATTCATTTAAATTTATAACACGTTGTAATTTTTAATTTTATTATTTTGATATTTAATATTTATAAAAAAAATTAATTTTAAATTTTAAAAATTTATTATTGATCCCTTTGGCAGCCCACAACAAGCATGACCCAAAATCGACCAAGCACAACTCACCACGAATGTGCCCAATTGTGGGCCAATCAGGCCATGCCAGGCTAACTCATAATGAATCTATATTAGCACAACATGGCACGAGAACTCATCTCGTGTCATGTTAGACATGGTACCATAGCCCGACCGAGCCAACAAAATTCATGTCATACTAGCATAGCATGACCTATTTGATACCTATGAGTTACTAAAAAGAATAATATATATATGACTATTATGATTCAAATTATACTACTAAAAAGATATCCTAAAATATTTTTAGAAAGATAAATTTTCAAAAATAATTTATCTCATTAGCTAGATTTCAACATCTATAATTTTTTTGCACATATCCTTTTAGAATTTAAATCTTGTAGATAAAGTATTTAGTTTGTATTACAAAATTTTTAGATGTTTTTATTTTGTATTTGATCATTATTCAGGATACGACAATAATACCTTAAGATATATTTTATTTAATATTCTAATATGAATATAAAATGATAACTTTTTTTAATGTGCATTTACTTTTTTTAAACATTACTTATTGTTTAATAAGCCTGGTATGGTATATGAGCTTTGGGGCCTCTAGTTGGAGCAGTTAAGCCAGGCCCCCATCCCAGCAGTATGAACATAATGTCTGGCAAGGACATCATGTGGCAGTGGCACATACCCCTTTTCCACATAATAGTTATCAAACAACATAGCAACCAACCCGGTAACTACCCTCGCTATCCAGAAAATGAAAAAGATTCCCAGACGCTTTCCGATCTTTAATTCCATTCTGGTCCAATGCTAAGTCGAAAGAAACTTCTCTGTTTACCAAAAAGAAAAACTCAAGCATAAGCATATTACTTACTGTTATTCTGTTTCGGGATATGAAAATCAAGTGTTAGGTTAACTTCGAAATAATAGTGAAAAGTTAATCTTACACCGTACGTAAACAAGAATTGGAATCAGAGTGAAGAGCGCCTACAATGGCTTCCGAAAAGCCATCGGTATCTTTGAACAAAAAAACTAAGTTCCTAGCCGTCTGCATGGAAATCGACCGTCGAGTTTATCATCAGCAGACGATTTTTCTCCGGGTTACAGTTATAGAGCAAAGCAGCAAATAAGTAAAGTGATGCTGGGAACGTGAAAAAAATGGGGAATTATGTTTTGGGGTGCTCCTGCTTCCCGATAAAAATTTAATAACTTTTAAAAAAAGTCACCAAAATTTTAAAATATTTAAATTTAATAAACTCTATTACGTTTATACTAAACTACCCTCCCGCCCTCCCATTGGTCCTCACCCTCTCTCATCGATCTCGAGCCTCAATGGAGCTAGACCACAAGCTCCAACAATCTCTTAGAGCTCATGGAGCTCAACCGAGAACTACTTCGAACTCCAAGAGCTTGGTGTCATCATCCTTTGAGCTCCTGGAACTTGACCGAGAGCTCCATCGAACCCCTGAAGCCCAAACAACGAGCTCGATGGAGCTCTCGATCGAGCTCCTTTAGTCTCCTAGAAGCTTGACAAAGAGCAACGTCGAGCTCCTGGAGATCGACAACGAGCTCGATGGAGCTTTCGGTCAAGCTCCAGGAGCTAGACCAAGATCAATGTTGTTGATTAGGCTATTCGATACAGTTGGTTTGGGCCTCTTGTGAATTTATCTCTATACCCTTATTTAATATTTATTAAAGACACGTGTAAATAGTTGTAAAGTAATTTCTATTTATTTTTTTTAACAATTATCAGAGCCCGTATATAAGCTTTGTTTTTTATTTTACCTAATGTGCAAGACATATTTTTTTATTGAATACTACTTTGGTTTTCTCTATGCTGTTGCGTTCTCGTATTCTCTCTTCTTCTCTATTCTTTGAAATCCTTGTCAAAACAATGATTTGTTGTTAATAACAACAATCTAGTATCAGATCACGATATCTATCTGAGATTGAAGTTCATTTCTGAATGAATGTTCGAAATCAATTTCTTCAGGATAGACGATCTCTTTAACCTAATTTATTTATTATGATTTCCACTGATCTAGCACTGATCTAACCATACTCATCAATACTCATTCCCTTTAACCTAATTTAACCTAATTTATTTTTTCAAAAATCAATACTCATCAAACTCGAGGTCAATCCTCATTCCCTTGTTTGATGATGAGAATTTTAATTATGGGCTTGTTAAAATACGAATCCTATTTATCTCACGAGATATAAGGGAAATCGTGGTCTCTGAATATGTAGAGGTTCCGAATTTCTCTGCTCTGGAGGGTAATGAATCAATACAAGAGAAAGACTGAGAAAATTAAATGCGAAAACATTACATTTCATCTAATATGGTGTAAGTAATGCTATATTTCCTTGATTATTTGGCTGTACTCGGGCCAAAAAGGCTTGGGACCTCATAATCGAGGAATATCAAAGAGACAATAAGGCTCGATGAGCTCTTTATGCACTCCCTGAGAAATTATTTTGAGAATCTAAGCATGAAAAACTCAGATTCTCTTATTGAGTTTTCAACTCAGTTCCTTGACATAGTTAATCAACTTAAAATACATGGAGAAGATATTTCTAAAACTCGTCTGGTTGATAAACTATTGATATGTATGCCTGAAAAATTCGATGTCATTGTAGCAGTGATAGAGGAAACCAAAGACATGTCGAAATTAACCATTCAACAAGTCTTGAGCTCACGGAAGTCATATGAAGTTGACTGTTAAAAAGGGCTGAAGGCTCTGAAGAAACAATAATGCAATCGAGATGAAAAAAATCAGCCTACCAAAAAAGATATTCAACCCAGAGAAATAAGAAATAGAAGACCAAACCCAAGGTATGCTTCTAAATTTAAAAATAAAAATATAAATAAAATTGGTTCTTCTTCTTCTACACTCTCAGTTGACTCGTATAAGGACTCATATATTTCTTGCAACATATGCAAGAGATCTAACTATACTACAACAGAGTATTAGTTTCGAAAATAAAACTAATGCCTAAACTTTAAAAAGTTTGGGCATACCTCAAATGACTATAAAAGTAATCCTAAATAGTATGCTGGTTATGCAGAGTGAGTAGCCTCTATAGAGCATATGTTTTATGTAAATGAAACAAGTGAGCCACCTTCACCAAATACTTGGTTTATGGACCGTGGTTGCTCAAATCATATGCCCGGTAACAAGAAAATATTTATAGATTTACTTCCATTCATAAATTTACAGGTGAAATTAGGTAAAGGAGACTTAGTTGAGGCAAAAGCAAAAAGTAAAGTGGTAGTACCCACTTGCACAGGAGTCAAACTTATTAAGGATGTACTCCTGGTTCTAGCCATGGGACTAGAACCTACTGAGTGTTGGTCAACTAATCGAAAAAGGATACAGACTGGTATTTAAAAATATTACATGTGAAATATTTGATCACAAGAGTGATCAGCCTTCATGGACAGTGAAAATGTCCAGTGAAAGAAGCTTTCCATTGACATTTGATCAAAGAACATACAAAGCATTATCCAAGAATGTTGAGTCTAAAGCTTCTCTATGGCATGGGAGGTTTGGGCACTTAAACTATTTGAGTCTAAAAAATATTTTTCAAACAAATCTTTTGAATGGAGTGCCCTCAAAACTTGTCATCCTCAAAACTGTCTGTGAGGAATGCTCACTGGAAAAATAGACTAGAAAAATTTTTCCTAAACACTCTACCTAGAGAGCCACTGAAACCATTGGAATTGATGCATGCTAATATTTGTGGACCCATGTCAGTGCAATCATTAGGCAATAGTAGCTATTTTCTACTATTTGTCGATGATTGTACAAGCCACGTGTGGGTATTCTTTTTGAAGCACAAGTCTAAGGTACTTGACTGCTTATTGAAGCTACTGTCCATTGTCGAAAGACAATCTAGACTAAGTGGAAAAACATTTAGAATAGACAGAGGGGGTGAATTTCTCTCTCAAAAATTTACTAATTTCTGTGAATTAAAAGAGATAAATAAGCAATTGACCACTACCTACTCACCACAACAAAATGGTGTTATGGAGAGAAAGAATAAGATTGTAATGGAGATGGCTATGTCTATTCTGAATGAAAAGTATTTACCTAAAATCTATTGGGCAGAAGTAGTGAACATCTCAGTGTATCTGCTCAATAGATGCCCCACAAAAGTACTAGATAAATATTACTCTAGTGCAAGTCTAGACTTGTAGAAAACCCAGTGTTAAATACTTAAGGGTATTCAGAAGTATTTGCTACTCTCACATACCAAATGCATATAGAACTAAATTAGACTCTAAGAGCCTAAAATGCATACTAGTAGGATACGGTCTGCAATCCAAGGGTTACAGACTATATTCACCGAAAAGTTAGTCCTTTCTAGTGAGTAGAGATATATTAATTGATGAAAACAACAAGTGGGGTGAAAACCTTGATGAAAACAAATCTACAAATAAAAAAGGTTGTAATAGAAATGCTACAGCTAGCAATAAACAAAAATGCACTCCAAGGTATGATTTCTACTCCTTTTCTGAATCTACTTCTGTATAAGCTACTGAATATATGTATGAATATGCTTCTGAATATAGTTCAGAATCTGTTTCTAAATCTGATTTTGAGTCTAAATCTGATTTTGAGTCTAAATCTGAATCTAAGTCAGTGTTGGGTTAATCAAATAAAATAAATACACTTGTCAAATGTAAAGATATATCGGACATATACCAGATATGTAATTATGCTTCAGTTGAGTCACTCAACTATGAAGAGGCTGTAAAACATCAATTCTGAATAAAAGCAAAATAGACAGAAATGTTTTTCATCGAAAAGAATAACACCTAGACTCTAGTTGACCTTCCCCCAATAAACACAGTATAGGGGTAAAATAGATTTTTGGATTAAGACTAGACCTAACTCCAATCAACCTGTATATAAAGCTCGATAAGTGGCCAAAGGCTACTCTCAAAAGCCTAGAATAGATTACCAAGAGACCTTTGCACTCCCTTATTTTATAAACCCATGGGGTTACTCTACATAAATTTCAACCTTGAGTTTTTCATAGGCATACTTTATATCGAGTTGGAATAAATTCCAATCTTTCTGTCTAGCTAAGACTATTAAAAGCCTTAATGTTTCCAACCTTGCTATTGGAACCACATATATAAAATCGATATTAAAGAATTTTGGAATGAGAAATTATAAGTCTATCTCTACCCTTTTAGAGGTAAATCAAAAACTATTTTCAGCCCACGAAAGATTAGTAAATAGAAAAACATACAGAAGCTTAATTGAAAACTAGCGGTATGCATCTGCAACAAGACATGATATAGTATATTCTGTCCATTTACGATCTCATTTTATGCATGCAACAAATCACATACACCTAAGTGCTGCCAAAAGAATATTGAGATATCTCAAAGGAACCATGGATTTAGGTCTGAAATACACTATGATCAGTCACACTGAAATATCTGGTTATTATGACGGTGACTGGGGAGGATATCTAGAGGATTACAAAAGTACCTCTTGATATGTATTTAGTTTGGGAACTGTGGTTGTTTCTTGGCAGTCCAAAGAAATAATCCACAGCTACTTTGTCTACCACTTCAATGTGATAATCAATCGACTATATCCATTTCAAGTGATGTGGTTATGCATAGTCGAACTAAACATATGGGCTTAAAATATCACTTCATCAAAGATGTTATTGAAACTAATAAAATTTAGTTGATTTTTTACAGGTCTGAAAAACAAGTTGTTGATATATTTACCAAGCCTTTGCCTAGAAAAAAGTAGGCTTAATTCCGGGAAAAGCTTGGACTGTTACCAACTACATCAAATGAGGAAGATTATTGATTAGGCTATTCGATACAGTTGGTTTGGGCCTCTTGTGGATTTACCTTTATGCTCATATTAATATTTAATAAAGATGCATGTAAATAGCTGTAAAGTAATTTCTGTTAATTTTTTAACAATTATCAGAGCCAGTATATAAGCTTTGTTTTTTCTTTTACCTAATGTGCAGGACATATTTTTTATTGATTGCTACTTTGGTTTTCTCTTTGCTACTGTGCCCTCAGATTCTCTCTTCTTCTTTGTTCTTTGAAATCCTTGTCAAAACAAGGATTTTTTATTAATAAACAACAAATGTCGAGCTCTCAAAGCTCGACGACGAGCTCGATGGAGCTCTCGGTCGAGCAACTTCGAGCTTCAGTAGCTCGACCGAGAGCTCGATGACGACTCCATAAAGGAGCTCATGGAGATGGGCTGGGAGAGAGGGGTGGGGAGAGAAGGGCGAAAGGTGAGGGCAATGGGCGAGGGGTGAGGGTGTGGGCGAGGGCGAGGGCGTGGGCGAGGGCAAGGGGGGAGGTCATGGGCGAGGGTGAGGGTCGAGGCCGTGGGCGAGGGGCGAGGGCGTGGGCGAGGACGAGGGCGTGGGTGAGAGCATGGACGAGGGCGTGGGGGAGAGCATAGGCGAGGGCGTGGGCGAGGGCGTGGGCGAGGGCGAGGGCGAGGGCGAGGGCGTGGGCGAGGGCATGGGCGAGGGCTTGGGTGATGGCGTGGGCGAGGGGTGAGTGCGAGGGCGGGAGCATGGGCATGGGCGTGGGTGAGGGATGAAAGCGTGGCGAGGGTAGTTTAAGACTTACGAAATTGGGTGCACTTATTTTTAATTTATTTTTAGTTTTGTGACTTATTTAAAAATATCAAAATTTTAGTTTCTAAATCTTAAAAATTTATTGGGAAACACCCTAAAACATAATTCTCCATGAAAAAAAAGACAGGCAAGAATAAATCTACAAAATATAACTAAAATTTAAATTAGGTCAAATTATATTAAGGAGCTCAAATTTAAAATTATTTAATAAAAATATCTTTTGCATTATAATTGTAACAAACAACACTCCCAAGCAAAAATTATTTATTTTGAAAACCAATAACGAATAAAAAAATGTATTTATTGATACCTGAAAACCAATAAATACTATTATATCTTCCACATCATCATTAATAAAATAATAAAAAAAACAAACCATTTTTGAAAATTGTGTTTTCAAAATATGTAATTATATAGATATACATAGAACTTTATACACATAATAAGTATACTTATACATGTATATGCAAGTTTATAAACATATAAATGAATACATTTATATGTACACGTATATGGTTTTAAAAATATATGTATTTATAAACATATGAATTTATAAGCTTTTATGTATTTCTGAAAACACGTATGCTAGCCTCTAGATTTGGATGAAACCTGAAACAAGATAGAAAGTGTGAAACCTGAGCATGTACCACAAAATAAGATGAAATAAATAAATATGACAATAAAAAATGATTTCTAGTGAATTTTAGAAATTTTTGTTGTAGTATTTTACCTAATGTGACTATCAACTTGAGATATATTGACCAAGAATAATCATATGCTAGAAATATAAGATGAGGTGCATATAATAAGATACAAAATAAGCCATTGCAAAACAATAATGGCGTATCAATAATATGCTCCGAAGAAATTAACTATAAGTTAGAAAGAAAATACAATAAAAAGAAACTTTTCCATTAGAACAATAAAATCAATGGTATGTAATGAGTGAAGTTAGGGCTCATTGAGAATTGGTCTTAGATTTTGAGTTCTTATATTACATTGAATTTCATGAAATAAAAGTATATATATAGCAAATAATGTGCATAATCTATTATATACCCCTATTAAAAATAATAAATAACAAAATTAATTAAACTAATATATATTTATAACATCTCTCCCTCAAACTCATAATACGTCTACAAGAAACGTCGATAGTTTGTCAAAAAAGAAGTGAAACTACTAGAAAATATGAGATTATCTTCTACTGGATAGTATGATAGTGAAATAAATTAAGCTACAAGCCAAAGTCTAGTATAAAGTGGGATCAAACAAATGAGTATCATTTATAGGAACATATTAAGCATTAAGTACAAAAGGTGTATTGAAATCCAAGCATCCATCAGACGAGCTCATTGAAGGATATCTTTTATGTACTTTGACTAAAATATAAGATAATCATTTGAATAAATAACAACCTCAATTCCCAACAAATAATGCAAGGGACCTAAATCCTTCATGTCAAACTAACAAGCCAACTAAATCTTCTATTTTGTAATACAACAACATCATTACTAGTAATAATCATATCATCAACATAGAGAGAAAGAAGAATATGATTAGTAGATATAAACATAAAAAAATAGTAGAATCTTAAACGCTAGAGGAAAAACCAAAAATAACTAACCACAATAGAAAATCTCTCAAACAAAGTACGAGGAGCTTGTTTGAGATCATATAATACTTTTTTAAGTTTACATTTTTTTTTGATTACGTGACATATGAGGAGTAGGTACCATATAAACTTCTTCTTGAAGGTTCCCAATTAAAAAGGTATTTTTTATATTCATCTAGGATATGGACCACTTTTGAAATTAAGAAACTACAATAATAGCATGCAAAGTGGTCATATTGGCAACTAGAGCAAATGTATCTTCATAGTCTAAACCATATGTTTGAGAAAAACCTTTCAAAACCAATTTTGCTTTGTAACACTCAACTAATCCATCTAACTTTGTTTTGATCTAATAAACCCAATAAAAACCAATAGCACTCTTACCTAGTGGAAGTGGCACCAAATCCTAAGTAGTATTTCAAAATAAAGCATTAAGTTCATTAGCCATAACTTACTGCCAATTGGGATCAAGGACAATTTATGTATAGAAGGTGGGCTCACAAAAATTGTGAAGAGACACTAGAAATAAAGTAAAAAAAGGTGAAAAAATAAGAATAAGCAAAATTAGGTAACTGAGTGGACTTACGAGTATGCTTTGTATAGTATGATTATGTTGGATATATAATCACTGGAGGAGTAGGAATGATTGTAGGAGAAGGCCAAGAAATATCATTTTTGGAAGGAGGAGCATGATAAATTTCATTGGATTCACCATCAGTAGTTGCTCAAGTCATGTGAGAAAAATGATAAGGAGAGGGCTACATTGAAGGATGGGAAATATCGGTGGTGGTGGTGGAGCTAGTAGAGAGTAGAAGGTTAGAAGGATCATATAAGAAAGAAATGATGCATATGAGATCAGACTTAGATACACGATGAGACATGGTTAGAATAAAGAAAAAGGAAAATGTTAAAGAAAAAGGACATGATGAGATACATGCAATTTCTAAGCAATATGATCATAACAATAATAATACTTTTGACCTTCACCATAATGGCATAATCAAGAAAACACAAATGGTTGAGATGGAATATAACTTATTAATCTCAACACTAGAACAAAAAACAAAACAAATATATCTAAATACAAGTAAAAAAGAATAGTTAGGAGAATGTTCGTGTAATTTTTCATAGGGAGACAAACCTAAAATATGACCAATTGGTATTTTTTTATTGATTATGTAATAAAGTGTGAGAATAGCTTCACTGCAAAAAATGATTTGGGTTGCTAGCAGATAAGAGAAGAGAGTATGCTATTTCAACAATATATCCATATTTTTTTTAGTTACTCTATTCTGTTGTGGGGTAGCAGTACATAAGAATCGATGCATGATACCATTAGAAAGTAGTTAATAAAATACTATAGTTGTATACTTTACCAAAATCAGAATAAAAATATATTATTAAAGCATAATATTGAGTTTTAATTAATGAGCAAAAGATATGGTAAACATGGGTAAATATAATTAAATACCCAACAATATTTTGTATGACCATCAATAAAAGAAACATAATATATGGAACTCCCTTTTGTAACAATGGAAGAAGGCCCTCATACATCAGAATGAATCAAGTCAAATGGTGTAATAGAAAAAGACACACTTAGAGCTAAAACTATTACAATCAGAAATATCATAAGTTTCTAGATTTGCCAAAGATCCTTGAGAAACTAAAAATTTTAATCTAGAGCTAAAACATGACAAAGTATAGAGTACCATAAGTAAATGGGAAAAGATTAATTACTTAAATAGAAAGAAGACAAGTCAACACCTTATGTAGCTATATTTAGAGCTCGTAGATTATCCAAGATATATAATCCCCCTTGCCTACTGCCTATCCCAACCAACCTCTAGGATTAAGGATCCAGCACATAATAAGAAGTAGAAGAGAAATAAATAAAGTAACCAGAATCATAAAGTTGACTCACATATATAATATTCATAGTAAGTTTTAGAACACAATAAACATGAGAGATAGATAAATGAGAAATGCATATAGAACTAATACCTACTAAAGACATGTGAGCCAATGAGTTCCATTAATAGTCATATAAGAAGTAGGAAAAAGAGATTTTGAAATAGATACAAAGGATGTTAAAAAATATGACATATGATGAGAAGCATCAAAATCTAAGAACCACAAGGAATAAAATATACCTATAGTGTTATTAGAATTCAAACCTATTGAAGATGGAGTTGATATGGCATATGGTCTTGATGATGGCTATGTATTGAGGAATTGTTGAAAATACTCTACAAGAGATGTCATATTATAATGGTACCATTAAGAATGCCAATGTAGTGGATATGGTGATGGACACCACTGATGATGCCATTGTGATTGTGTTGGCAAAGATTACTAATATGTTGGAGCTCTGGACAACAATTTCAAACATTGAGCCTTCTAGTATTTCTTACAAAAATTACATTCATTAAGGACAACTTATCAAGATAGTTTAAACTAATATTTAAAAATAGGCTTACTAGGAACAACAAGAACATATAGATTAGTTGTGAAAAAGCTATTTCCTACTTATATATTAAAGTGAGTTTCTTCAGCCAAATGTTCACTCATCATTGTATCAATAGAGGGAAGGGGCTGATGATGCAAAATATTTTTCTGAAGCCCCTCAAAGTCGTCATAAAGAATCATCAAAAACTAGACAAGAAGTTGCCCTTCTCTATGAGTTATATAATCAATATTATTCTGAAGTGACTTGGATTCTATGAGTGCTAAATAATCCCAAAGGTTGGATATCTTAGAATTATATTCTTGAATACTCATATCCTTTTGTTGAATTATCCTTATGTTAAATTCTAATTGATAATATTTTGCTAAGTTTAATTGCATATACAATCTTGTCAAATGTCCCCAAACTTATTTTGGAGTAGAGGTGTCAAACGGGCCGGCCCGGCACGGTTTAAAAACATCAGGGCACGGCACGGCAGGCCCTGTCGTGCCGGGTCGGGAGTCGGGACCGCGGGTTGGGATCCAATCAGACTCGACCCGCGGTCTTTTTTTCGGGAGGGGTCGGGTCACGCCCACGCGTGCTCGCGTGAAACCGGCATGGGAAGAACCTGTGCCCAGTGCCGGGCCAGGCACGGCACTGCACGGCTCATGCCTAACCCGGGCATGGCACGGGCCCGGGCATGGTCTAAAAACGTGCCGGGCCGGGCCGGCCCGGCCCGATTGACACCTCTATTTTGGAGTCACTTTTTTAGCTAATTGCATTCTAATAGAATGCTCAATAAAATTATAAACTAAAATCAAAATTTTTGAATTATTTGCTTTTCAAGCATCTACCAGTTCAATATATTTTTCATCTTTATTATTTTTAGGTATGCTTGAAAGACTAGTCATGTAACTCTACATATATTTTTCTTTCAAGATATTTCTCATCGCATATGTCCAATATGAGTGTAAGTTTGTAAATCTACTAACAAAATTCCTCAAATCATTCCAATCTACCTCTGAAAACCAATGTATGAGAAACCTCAAAAATGTACTTTACTACAAAAGAAATTCTCATATGCAGGAAATTCCAAAATTTTTGATCAGGTAAACTTCATATAACCTACTCTGATACCATGTGAGCATTAGAAGATGAAATTGTAAAAGATAAAACTGTGACTAGGATTTTAGATTACATTGAATTTCTTAAAACAAAAGTATATATATCAATCAATGTGCAAAGTCTAATCTATACTTATCAGAAAGAAACTTAAAATAAAGATGACTGTTATTTTTGATGTATCCACTCAATTTCAAAGAGAAGTCCTAAAGTGAAGTCGTTCGTAACCGTTCAATTTCTCAAGGGGTAGAGTTAGCACCTTTAGGGGCAAACATTTATCTTTGTGTTAACTTTTAGGCAGAGTTAGCATCTTTAGCTTAGATTCACAACAACCAATCATATTATAGATTAAAAATTATGACTATTATCTTTGATATATTAAAACATAATCCTCCCAAGTCACTATCCATGAATGTCAGTTATGAAGAGCATTGATTATCCCAACACAATATGTACAAGTGTGCATGATCATCATATCTTATCATTTTATGAATTTTTTGATTTATATGTTTTGTATACATTTTAGAATAAAAATTACCATTGGTTTTGAATATGTCTATAACAAATTCAATTTAATAAGTAATATACATATTTTCCCTCATGTTTTAGGTATGAATTGACCACCACCTAAAGTACATAGTACAAATGTGCATGCTTAAGTTTCCCTCTATTTTTAGGTTTCATTGATATTCAAAAGTTATATAATACACGTGTTTCTTGGAAATATGTATAAATGTATTTGTTCATGCATTTATAAAACACATGTATAGGTGTATAAGTATACTTATAAATGTATTTGTTTATAATATTATATATAATGTAAAGGGGTAAGGAAATTTATAGGTTTTCATTTTATATGGCACAAAAAAATTATTTTATTGGATGCTTTTTCATACATTTATAAAATAAAATAGGGCTCTAGTTATATATTTTCAAATTAGGACCCTTAGCATAATTTTCCTTAAAATTTTTAGTTGATTAAGTGCAGCAAATCATAAATATTTTTTCATTTTGGTACTTCAAACCATACAAAAAAATCATGTCCAACAACATAAATATGTTTGCGGTAGCAAAACATAATTTTTCATAAAATATATATTCACTTACATATGAATACTAAATCCCATTTACATAGATTCATTTATATAAAAGAGAATGTTATAACATTTCAACTATCTCTACCATGTTTCTAGAAATCATTTTTCATAGTTGAATGTTTTATTCTTCTATTATTCCTTAGATATAGATAATTGGAATTGAATAGCGATGCATTTGGTATGACCATAAAAAACTTGATTCATTATCAGACATATGTTACTTTGAATATCAAAAAATTTTAATATTTTTTGAAAAATTTATAGGCGCTTGAACAAATTATGAAGCCAAGTAGCTTTTTAAATACTTCTACGATAGTCATATACAATGTTTTTGTAGTAGATAGAGCAACTATTGATTATACTATTAATCTCTAGATTATTATAGTTCTTTTTCCATGGTAAATATTTAACTTGTAGTCGATTGGTACTTATATAGATCATTAGCATAATTTGAATCAAAAAATTTGATTAGATGATAATTAACTCTCTTATCTTTCTAGAATTTCAAACCTATATTCATGGTAGATTAGATATTTCATAAAATTCATTTCAAAGCTTGCCAATGATCTTTACCAAAATTATTCCAGTATGAACTAATCATGTTAATTGCAATGAAACATATCATACCTTATACACATCATTGTTTACAACAATGCCTCAACTTTATTCGATATGTAACATAATTTATTTTTCTCCTCTAAACATTATTAATTGGAGATGTTGGTTCACTAAATTTGAAGTATGGGACCCAATGTAATACTAATAAGTTTAGTTTTTTCATCAATATTAAACCATTTGTAGTCCATCCTTCAAAAAATATTTTTATGTTAAATAGACTTTGCTCATTACTTGGTATATCTTTATCTCCATACCAAGAATCTTTTTTGCCTTTTAAAGATGTTTCATCTCTAATTCTTTGTTCAACTAATTCTTTAACTTATTGATCTCCACCTTGCTCTTAGATGTGATAAATATATAATTAACATAAAAGAGTTGATAGACATATATATATATATATATCCAATGATCAAGTATTACCCAATGATCAAGTTTACTATGTATGCTTTTACTTTTTCATAAAGTTATCAAATTTCTTACACAATTGTCTAGGTTATTACTACATTAAGTCACAAATTAATTTGCTAAACTTGCAAACTTGATCTTCTTAATGCGAAACTTTAAACCCTTCAAGTTGAAACATATTTCTCTTCATTTTATGTTACATGAAGAAATACAGTGTTGACATCAAGTCAATATGTATAATCAAAGCTATAAATAATTGAATATATGAGTATTTAACAATAGATTATATTATAGTCTACTCTTTCCTTTTAACATAGCATTTTACTACTAGTATAGCTTTATATCTGATGTTGCATTTTCCTTAACCTTCTTCCTTCTTCACATAGACTCAATTGCAACCAATTATTTTCATTCTTTTTAGAAGTATAACTAGATTCTAAGTTTTTTTATCATGGAAAAATTATATATTTTTTATTTCATGACCTTCTTCCACAAGTTATTATTAGAACTAATCATCATCTATTTGTAATTACTTGGAATGTCATCTTCAATGAATGAAAGGGTATATTCTACCATGAAAGTATCGTGAGCATGTTTCTAAAAATTCTTCATGATAGACCTGAAGCAATAGATTATGTTTTTTATTAGTCCTTCAGTATTAAGTTTGATATCTTTATTTTAGATATCAATATTCTAAATTGATTTTGTGGAGTCGTGTAGATCTAAAACTTCACTAGCTGACAAGAATTAAAGTTATGATCCTTCATCTGTCTCAATATTTCTTATTTATCAAAGATAACATCATAGTCATCATCATGAATATCAAGACTCCATATCATTATTCACTTTGTATTAACCTGCATAAAGAGCTCCTAGGGGTGTCATATTCTTATTTAGAACATGAACATATCCAACCTTTGAAAGCCTTATATATGTTTGTATCAACATGCATCTTCATGTGTATTGATCCAATACCTTTGATATGATAAATATTATTGTTGTCATCAAGACAAATCCATCATCAATTTCTTCTAAGTTTGAGAATTATTGGTGATCTAAGCACAAATGGCATGAACATCCAAAATATATAACATTCAAAAGTTATGATGTTGAATACAAAATCTTATTTCATATTATAATTTTATACCAAATTTGCATCAAACTTATCCTTATCGGGATAATAATTATTCTAGTGTCCGCTCTAATGAAAAAATACACAATCATCTTTAATATGAAATCCTAAAAATGATTCTCCATTTGAATTTGAGAGAGATTTGAATCTCATGCCAAATTTTCCAGATGCTATATAATTGCATCTCTCAATGATGTTGTTGGTGTTTTTGATGTGGTATATGTGCTATATTGTTGATCCTTCTATTGATACTTGTTATTCAACAAATTATAAAAAACATAAATGAATTTAACCTTTTCTTTATCATATAACAATGTTGTGGTTACATTAATCATATGTTTATTGTAGGGAGTTCATTAGTAATTATGCCAAATCTTCATCTAGAATTATAACATTCATAACCTATAGGCTTCTTTGAATATAGTGAATTCTCTATGCTTTTCACCATTTATGTGTTTTCCAACTTCATCTAGAGATTTATTATTAAATTCACTTTCATAACATATTCCTTCTTTGTGCCACCATGAGTGATTATTTTCTTCTTCTTAGTGGCTTCAATGTTATTTCACTTTGATTCTTTGCTTGGTTTTGGTACTTATTATGATTGTTAAATAATGCACTCTTGCTCAATTCCATAAAAACCCTCCTTCTCTGTTGAAAACACATGGCATATTATTTGTGTGATTTGTATTAATAATATCAGATTTAGATGACAATGATATAAATTTCACCACAACTTGGAGTTTTAAAGGTTTTAATAAAAAAGAAGAAATAATCAACAAAGAAAAATAAGAATCACAATTGAGGATGCATCTTAAAATGTCTGACCGTTACCACATTCCTAAGAGAGAAGAAGCAAGCTTAGATGCAATAAAATGAGTTGCAACACTATTTATATTAGTCATGAAATTCATATATTGAGACATCATTTCTATGATTCATGACTATATCTTTAAAATAATTGAAGCAGAATGAGTCGTGACATCTTGTTTTCAAGTCATGACACCATTTTTCCTAGTATGATGCCAAGTAGAACCAACAAGTACTAGTAAAGTTGGATTGCTAATATTATATTGTGACTCTTTTTTAGTTGCACAAAGTCATGAAATGCCCGTTATACTTATTAATTTTGGAGATTTTGAAAGAAAGGAAATAAAAAATGCACAGACATAGGTAGAAGAAGCGAGCAAAAGGAAAGTGAGAGATACGAAAGACAAATGTGACACAAAGCATAATTGAATAAAATAAAATATAAGGGGAAAACAAAAGCAACTTAACTAGTCATACTCTAACAAAGTAAACCAATAATAGATAGCATCACCCAAAGCTAAAAGTAAACAATCAACTCCTATCAAAACTCCACTATTGGAATTTAACATGTGAAAAAAAGGATTTCCAGTAATCATTTTTGCAATCATTTATTTGTATTCATTAATAAATATTGTATCCAAATATTTGTTTTACCTCTTCATGAATGCTAGGCTAAATATACACATAGGGTTTGTTTATGAATTATGTATGTTGATTACTAAAATATAATATAATGATTGTTATTGAATTGTAGTCTGAGGTTTGAATTTTGTTGATGTCCTTCTAGACATCTTGTCTTTTGTCAAGATATATACAACTCTTTAAGGTAATTCATCATATGAATTGTGCCATGGTTATCGATGAATTATTTCTAACTTCCAGTACATCCAACTACCATGCTCATATGTGTTTTTTATGATAGTAACAAGTAATAAGAATACACATGTGTGATTCTTAGAAGGGCGATAAGTTATAAGAGTACATGTATGGGTAACTTTTTGTATGAAATACTAAAAATAGGCATATACACTCTAGAAATTCATTACATGAACTTAGAGGTATCAAACAAATTATGCCATACATGTCATGAAATAGGTGTATGTGCCATGGCATGTTGGGACTACCACATTATTGGTTTGCCTGACATGACTCAATGGCATAGCTTTCTTAACTAGGTATGCCAGGTTATGCCAAGTCAAATTGGGTTTGGATTGCACCGACACGACATTGTCATTGACTAGGCCAGTGCTTAGTGGTTGTGGGTAGTACTAGGACCCAACCTAGTACACAAGGCATTAGGTAGTGGCCAAAGATCCAAATATCATAGACTTAGACTTTCTGCTAAGTTTCATGCAACCCTTAGACAACTTGCCCCTTAGATGTTACTAAGTCAGCCTCTCACTTACCTTGCAAGATATGCTCAACTTCAACTCATGGTTTAAAAGCAAAGAGAACTAAAGAGAACATTGAAAAGAGATAAGCTCTCTAATGAAAAAATAATTCTTGACAATACTTAAGAGAAGCTTATAACTTGCTGGTCCATTTGGTGTTTTGCAAATGAGATCACCCCCTCCTTATATACATATGTACATGTAATTATAAGACTACCATAGAATATTATATAATACTCTCTCACATTCTATGACCTTCAACATCCTTCCACACTCTTCTGCGTATGTGTAAACTTCTCCAGAATCTCCTGGAACCTTATATATTCATTAGCAAAGGAAAGACTCTAAATTTCTAGAAATTTACCACCATGTTCCAGACATGTGGATACTTCCAATATTTTATAACTATTATATAGTCTTCTCAAAAGTCTTCTAGAACCTTCCATATAATTTTGGTCAAAGAAGTCTCTACAAATCTCAAGAACAATCTCTCTCTTTATATGTGAGCCCAAGGGGCACTCTTGTGCTCATAGAAAGATTTTTCTCTTTATTAGTGGGGTCTAGAGAATGAGTATGTGACATAAAGCCCACTAACAAGTGTCCATTGGGATTGACAATGTCTAGTGGGTTGTAAGTATTAGAAGTGAACTATGCACCTTACAACACTTACAATGGATGGTTGTGGGTCATGGCTAGTTGTAGCACCAGTCGACACTAGCTTTTATTTTTAAGTTTAAACTTTTAAGTAAATTTATTTTTTTTAAATATAAATATCAAAATTTAAATACACTTCAATATAAATTAAAATGAATAAATAAGACTATAACTCAATAAAAAAATATACACATATTTCATTTTCAAACATCATTGAATCATATGATAAATAATAATAAAATATAAATTAAAAAGCTTTAAAAAATGAGTATATCAACAAAATAATCACACATTGCATGTTAGTCCTTCAAGTGACTGAGTTAAGTCTAATATCCATAATTAGTATGTGTTGGTAGTATGATTTGAATCATCACATTTGATTTTGATGCTAGTAGTACCCTCAATATCCTTGATGTCGTCATGTGAGTCATCATCCACTAGAAGCTCTTTCACTCTATCTTGAATACTCATCTTTGAGTCTTTTCAATCCTTTAAGCATGAAAGTACTTCTATGATATCTGATCATAATCTATATCTCCTATCTGAAATAGTATGTATAACCACAAATAAGTATACTTTGATGTTATGCTAGATACTTAAGGGGTCATTAGATCATATGTCATCTTAGATAGTACAAGATATGTGGATTCATATGATTTCACAAACTTAATATATCTAAATTCTTTTTATCATGGGATGTGATAAAGTAGCAATCTATATCTAAGTACTAAGATAACTCGCTCATATTTGATAGACTACCTCACCATTTATCCATTGCTAACAGAATAGATAAGGCTTTATATACCAAACATGTTGCCTATATACATACTCGGAGCCATCCTATAACTATCATATCTAGTGTCATAATATGTAAATATGTTAACAAATTTTTTATGAATCCAACTATTAGGTTCTTCTACTTTATGCATATATAGTGTCATACTTTATGCATATAGGATCTATAAAAGTAGCCAAGTAATAAAGAGATATAATAGAGGACCAATATTTTAAATATTTGATTTTCATCTCAATAGTCATAGTACTAAAATCAAGGTGTCCTCTATATATGCCAAACATACTACTAATATTGCTTATGCATCCAAGTACAATACAAGTGGCAGGAGTATACACAAATAAATATATGTTCATCTTATCATAAAAAATCTTCGTGAATTTTAAAAATAAAATTTATATTTTAGTTTACATTATCAATAATAAATTCATAACCCTTACTATTAATATAATTTGATATCACCCATTAGTAGTCAACACATGACTCTAATATCAAGTAGTTATAATTCAAATGTGTCTCATATTCATTTGATTTTTTTTTCTTTTTTAGGCATGTTAACATGCATAGAGTGTGGAACTCATTTTGTCTACTAGGAATCATAAGACATTCTAGTAAATTTCTTATGCTTTTTAATGTGTGGAAAATAACTTTTATTCTTGCTTATTTTATTAGATTAAATATATGACATATACAACTAACATGATTTAATTTATATCAACTAAGAGCCTATCTCAAATAATTCTAACAAATATGTTAAAAGTGACACTAATATTTGAATCATTATTGAAGTTAATACTAAAAATTTTATTTTAGATGTCATATTTCTTAAAGATCCTCGAACACTCATATATGATGGGCTATCATAATGAGTGAGATTCTTAGGAAATTGTTTAGTATGTCAAATATAAAATAATATATTTTGTAATTATGCATGATATATTTGTATAAAAAAGACTTTAAATAGAATAATTTCATTAAATTATAGTTTTGACGAATTATGATAAATAATAGTGAAATTTACTGGTTTTTATGTGAAATGCGAGGCTTGGTGGATTTGTTGAGAAAAGGGGGAGAAAAAAGTCATGTAAAGTCATAACATTTCTTATGTTAGACTTTGTTACATCTATTGAGCTTATAGGGTAGTTTTGGCATATATTCTTGGCCAAAGCTTAACAAGAATAATTATTGTAATATTCATATGTTATGACTCAACCACCTTGTTGATATAATTATTTTACTATGTAAAATATATATATATATATTGGATACAAAGCTTTCTTTAAGTCACAACAATACTAGCTTGTAATATTTTTTATGGCTATGATATTTATTTTATGTCATAGAAACCAAGTACCCCACTAGTACTAAAAGCTATGACATCCTCTAACACCATGACATTGTCATATCAAAGCCACCAAGACAAAAAAAACCATGCCATTTCTATAGTGTTGTGACTTTTAGTTATAAATAATTCTAAAGAGTATTTACTCAAACCATAATTATTTCCAAAGTAATGACATTTTGCGCTAGAGAAATGACCAAAGTCAGAGTTCATTCACATACCACAACTTTAGGTTATAGAGTTAAAACATATAAGCTATATTCTTTCTCAATATCATGGCATAGTGTTACATAGATAAAATACATAAATGTGACTATTCCCTATGTTATGCCAATTTGATGCAAAGGAGACACCAAAGCTAGCCTTATTTTTAATATCACAACTTTGTGTTACAAAGACAAAATGTACAGCTACAGCTATTCTCAGTACCATAATAATCTAAATTAAGAAATAAGACTAATTTCACAACTCATTCTAAATACAATGACTTTGTGTTATATAAATAAAAAAGCCAAATCCAATACATTCCCGAAAGTCAAGAGTTTCCACTTAGAATTTTGACACAATTGTTCGAGTATAAAAAGCATAACATGAGGGATTTACCGAAAAGTATTTTTAGGCCACAAAAAATTGACAAAAGCCTAGAGTTTTATGAACACAATCTTGCCCAAATCTATGAGAAATCCACAAGCAAATAGATGATGCAAATTACAAGTATAAGCCCTAAAGGGGGAAAGCAAATTTTAACTCCCACCTGGGAGCAAATATGAGGTGCAAGAACAAGAAGTATGAATTTAGGATTTGAATTATAGAGACTCATAGGGGTTATCATTAAAAACTTAAAATTACATGAGTTGTATCTAAAATTATCTTATGTGAATTCCTCCTCAATGTTAGGCTAATTTTATGTCTAGGGTTGATATATATTCCATTTTATGTGATAGATGCTTAATTTTATTGATTTTAATATTTAAATTGTGTTGTGCTTCACTTATTAATGTAAATGATGTTTATGTAGTGTCAAAATTAGAGTTTTATTATTGGTGAGTTTGAGTATGTTATCATGGTAGACAATATAAGATAATTCATGAAGCACACTCACATATAATGGAAGGAATTAATTGTTATTTTTCTGATCATGATGTGTAAGACAAACATATATTTCAAAACTTAATATTAAGGTAAGTTTAATCATATGAGTATGATGCTTATAAAGTTAAAAGTATGAATATTTTTATATACTGATTCATATTGCATGTCTTCGAAAAATTGATCCTCGATTGATATGAGTATTTTATATAACAGTTTTACCTTTAGTGTGAAAGTTGTATGTCATCATAGTTGATAGTGAAAGATAATTCATGAGACATACATGAATAAATGTGATTAATAAGGTATTGATAGTCCTATTAATTACTTTCTATCATGACTCATATCGATGAAATTTGAAGGAGAGCTATTGTGACTTTATTACTCTACCTAATTTAATTGGTTTGGTAACATTTCAAAGGCATAATAACAAAAGTATATCATCAACTAAGTTCCATAAATGCATGGTATATATAAGTACTATAATGGACTTTTGTCTAAATATCAATCCAATAAGAATTGTAATAGTAGTTTGACTATTCAACAAAAAATAACCCATTTTCAGCATAATAATACTCAAATTATTAAATAATATTGAGTCTAGGGTTCATTTATTTAATTTATACGATTCCTTTAAGTCATTTGATTGTGATGTATATTATGTTTGACACATAACAAAAATAGGAGTGTTATTCTAGACCCTTTTTCCCATCAGTATATAAGGTAGTTATCATCATTGAGTCATTCTTATTATTTTTTCTCTCATAGATACCTCATCGAAACTTCATTGCCAATATAATAATTTATTCCTACATGAGGCCTATTCATAATCTCATAACTTTTACATAATGCTTTTTTATTTTCTTTGATGATTGCTTCATATACATACTCTTATTTATTAGTCTCTATTATCATAAGATCAATGATTGACATAATTTATAAGTATTTATACTTTTTGCTTCATAACTATCATACTCGTATAATTAACTTATGCTTCCTTCGAGTTTTACTAATGAGAACCATATAAGTAAAAGGAACTCATAAGGGCCATCACTACTTTGTCAGTCATAATATACTCATGTAATATCTCAAGGTTTGCCTATCATTATTATTTTCATTAATATTGTGACTCACACACTAAAGGTAAACTCACAATCATACATTTTATATAATTTACATTTTAATTAAGAACTGATCTCTCTAAGATGCATATAATAGATTGGCATCTAAAAGTATTGGCACCTGCAGTTTCATAAGTATCATACTCATAATAATTAACATACCCAAATTTTAAGATTCAACATATAAGTTTCTCTCGTGCATCACAATTGGAAGGGTTATCATCACATTTCTATCATATACATGAGTGAGCCACATGGTTTACCTATCACTATCCACTACAACAATCTCACATAAGCTCACTATTTGTCAAAAATTTAAGTCAAGTTCTATTTAGTCACAATCCATCAAAATTTACAACATAAAATAAATTAAATCATTAATGTATCAATAATCCAAACTAATTATATCGCATAATATATTTTAATATAGTATCACTTCTTATTTTTTATATTTTTATTAATGTGATTTTATATTTTAATATAGTATCATTAATAGACAAAATTAATTATCTAAATCACTGGTGGGACTAATTATTACTAAGTTCATACACACACACACACACACACATATATATATCAAATCAAATAAGGCATTAATTTAACATGTAGTATTCTTGATTAAAAGTATTCACACTCTAATACTAGGTTATATCATTCTCAATTTGATAATTGATAGATAACTAAGTCAAGAAAAATAAGTAATGAATCAATTATTTCAAAGTATCTAGTGGGACATGTTATCATAGAAAAAAAATATACAACCCATCATTTTCAAGTTCAATTGATTTCTTCCTTGAAGTATTTTGATACGATAAGCAAATATCAAAATAAGAAAAAAAATCAAGATTAAGTTATCCCAGATAACACAAATATTAGAACATGTCAATTTCATACAAAATTTTGAATTTATTACTAGAAGAGGGGTTTGAAAGACGTGCCTCCAATTATAGGGATTGCCATAAATCATGCATCCAATGCTTTTTCTTAGAACTTCTAGGGAGTATGAAATTCACTTCTATAGTTTATAGTTGTCATGGATTTTACTTTTTGTGTGAGAGAGAGGGAGAAGAAATTAGAGATATCTCAAATATTAGAGATATACTCGAGTGGCTTTACAATATTCTAAGTTGAAAGTCTTGAATTTCAAAAAAAAAGTTATAACTTTGGCCTTTAATCTCCTCAACTTGTGTTCCCGATTCTAGAAAATTGTTGCAACCCTGTTCAACATTCTATATTATCAAAAAAATTTATGTAACATAGAATCATGATATTGGAAATGACCACAACTTAAGCCTAATCTCTATGTAATATAAAGTACTGATGTTGTGAAATAGTTATGGCTCTATGTCTTAATTATTTGTAGTCTATAGAAAATTTGTGGTACAGTAAAGTAGTCATAGAGTAGAGATGGCTTCTAATATTGGTATATAGTCATGATATTTATGGAGGCCATAACACCGACCTTTTTTTCTCTCATATAAATATATTGTCATGTTATTATTAGGATGTCATGCTGTTTGCACTTAGCTTGTACATACAAGTCATGACTATACCTTTTTTAAGGATAAGTATTGTATGCTTCGAAATGCTCATACTCAAGTAATACTTTCTATAATTTTTAGTATCCCAAAAGTTATGATTTTGAATAAATGTCATAGCTTTGGCATGGGTGCCTATGGCTCTTTAATTTTTTTAGCTCAAAATTAATTGCTTTAATAAAATTGCCATAGCTTTGACTTGAGATTATTGAGCTATATAAAAATAAAGTCATGGCCTTGTAAAATTACTCATAATCTTGAGCACATGTGGGATATTTAGTTATTGCAATGGTGAATTAATATCATATAGCTATTAAATTTTTGTGAGCTAAGTATACTACAACTCCATGCTAATGAGTTGATAGAGTTGTTACTTTAACTTTAATAAATACCTATCATAATAATTCAACTCCCCATACATAACTAAAATTTATTTCTTATTCTCACATAAAAATATTGAAAAAAATTAGAATTTCTCAGAAAATAATCTGGGAATATTCTAATTCTCACTAAGACATCACATTTTCCCTCACACATAATATTTCCCTTTTAACTACATGATTTCTTGGAGTGTCTGAAGTAAAAGTAACCATTAAACATACAACACCTTCATGAATTCTTTGTGTCTCAAAATAAATTCAAGATAAAACTAAATTGAACACTCTACATCTCTTAGAATGAGGTGTAAAATCAACATAACTTTATGTAGTTTATTAATCATGCAAGTTGTCCACACACCATAGATGATATTGGGACAATATGAGAACTACTTGCATGTGGAAAGTAGATCATCCATAGAAATATCATTGTTGAAGTTGCCCAAAATCAATATTTAATTTTTCTAACATGGTACTTACTTTATCCAAACAAACCTAGCTTGTGTAACATACATGGAATACATTTTTTTGCCCCTCATAATTACCACTAACCACTTGACCAATTTATTTTGGTCTTCATCTAATCTAGTCTTATAATGTGCACTATCTAATATTCTCATGTATAACAGGTTCATTTGAATATTTAAAACATGCCAAACATCTAATGAGTTAGGATTGAAAATGTTGTAAAATGATTTTGTTATTTCAACCACTTCATTACTCTCCTACTCAATTTATTAGTATGACCAATATTACTAAGTAAGACAATGCCATCCTCCATGGAAAAAAAATACAAGGAATAATAATGCTTCGAGCTCATCTTCCAAAATCATCTCTATAGATACTAGCTGGTTAAGAAAGATTTTAAAAGTATTTATATGTACTGCCATATTATCTCCATCACATGTCAAATCAATATCTTATTATTTCAATGATATGGGGGAATACTTAATCTAACCCATGGTGAAATTGTGATTGAGGCCTTATAATACAATATCATCTACTCTAGCTCATTGATTTGATTTGGTTTTGTTTTATTAATAATGAGATTTAATAAATTCTTAATCATTAAAAGATTTAATTTTTTTATTTTCCATATTAGATATTGGGAAGGTTTCAACTTTAATTACATTGAGTGAGTTATTATCTCTCACTTTGAATATCTAATTAATAAATCTCTAGGGAGGAAAAAATATTTATCAACATAAATAATCAATAATTTTCATCGTACATGTATTAGAGTGCTCCAATACTAATTGTTGGGGAAATGGGAACTCAAATACCAATAACTAAGTATAGAACATTACTAACTCCCAAACTAGTCAACTTAATTTTCATGATTCTGAATTAAATCTTAAAATATTTTTTTTATTTTCCCCTAATCTTACTGAAAACAACGAAATTAAATATAATCTGTAGATGAACATGTATACCCACAAAATGCATATATATACTTTAAACATTATGGAAAGATGAAATCATCATAATTTTTATGATTTTCCACAACTGTAATGCAAAATGTACATCACACACAATAAATATAATTTAATAGAAAGTAGACATGCACATGCATTATCATAAAATATATAAAGTAGAGTTTATGCACCACAAAAAAAAATACATTGCTAAAATAAATGCAGTAGAATCCCAAGTATAATCAAACACATTGTAGTTAAATGTTCATAAAATAATAAATTATAATTGAAAACGCATTGCATTCTAGCGAATGTCTAAACACTAAAGGATAGACCCAACATGGACAAACCCAACATTGATTATCCCAGGCATATAATTGAAAACACATTGTAGTAAAAATCAAACATATTTGGCCAAACAAATTTACCCAACATGGAAATACTCGAATACTTTGCTAGCTATATTATGTTATATTATACTTTTTTTTTATTTTCATCATTATATCAATACTATGGTTGTTATGATCACAATCCATCATAATAATAATTGCAATTTATAATGGTCATTACTACATGTATAATAATGTTCACTTTATTTATGCTCGTCAAAAATATATCAATCATGCTAATGAATTAATTTATCATATGATATTAAGTGATAACATAGTGGTGATTGTTTAACTATGTAAAGTAGATCATTCACATCAATATTATGCATTATTGAGTAATAACATATAGATAATTGAGGCTTTGAGACCCTTTATGATTTGCACCAAGTAATTTTTTTTATTGAAGAGCTTTGCCTCCTATCTAGTCTAAAATATGTAAGTTTAAGAGGTTGAAATGTGTTAAAAAATAAGAGGCTACATATTAGTTCATTCTTAATTTCATAGACTACAAAATTATCTTGGATGAAACCCTTATTTTTTTAAACAATATTATCTTTTGATTCGTTAAAAATGACAATGTGTCTATAAAATTCAACATAGTTTAATGTATCAACAACTCAACTAATGCAAGGTTGAATTCATCTCACTCATTAGGATAAAGCATTAATAGGATTCCATGGGCATACATTGGATAGCTTCATCATGACATGTTTTTGTTTTTATCTTTTTCTGTCCTCTTAGAGTAGAAGTAGAAAGTGGGACGGGCAGCCCAGACATGGCACAAGGCACGGCCCAACCGAGCCTAGCCCATCACATGTCCAAAATCATGCCTGGACTTGGGTTGTGTCGGCTCAAGACATGGCTCATGTTGTGTTGGGCCAAAGGTGTCGTGCATCATGTCTGGCTAGGCACGACCTAGGTGCCTAGCCCATTGACACCATCCACCGATAGGGTTATCGTGACCTAGGATCGTGGACCATTAAATGAGCATGGTCCACTTGGCCCGTGTCCTCCCCGGTTGGTCCATTTAAAAAAATAGAATTTTTTTTTTCTAAAAAACCCACCCTTTTAGTACACATGGTGGGTTTTTCTAATGAGTCACCCACATGGTTGGTTGTGCATGTTCGTGTGGCACAACCTATGCACATGCGGACACACTCCCTAGTTTGATAGTCCTTTTGGCTATCGAGGACCAAACCAAGTAATGGCTAATGAGTATGAGTAATGACCAAAAAAAATCAAAATACTAATGATTCTGGCAATTGGAATTATTTCTAATGGCTAGGATAGAAATCCAATGGCTATCAGGTTTATGCCCTTTTAAATATTTAAAAAAAAAGTTAAAAAACTAAAAATATATATATATATTTTTTAATTAAAAAATCTATATAAGAGATTTTAGAGAGTTGAGTTTTTAATTTTCAATTCTCAAGCTCAACTCTCTCTTATCCATCCCTCTCCCTCTCCCTCTCTCTTTTCCCTAATGGTTTTCTTTCTCTCTAAGTTAAACCTTTTACATTTAGAAGTTTTTAAAAATAAAACTTAAAGAATGTATAGTGGTGATTTGGTGTTGATATTTCAATTTATTACCTTTTCCAAACCTACCTAATGTGGGTTGCGACAACTTTTTTTTCTCTCTCCACTCCAAAACTAGGTATTATTTTTTATTTAGTTTTTTTTTTAATAATTTATTTATTAACTTAGACTATAAACTAAAAAAATATAAATGGTTAATAGTAAATTTAATGATTGTGAAATTAATATTGACATAGACGTAGATAATAATGATAACCCTATGAAAAGATCCGAGACCGAAACAATATTTTCTCATCATGGCTCAACCTAAACTCAAACATCCAAAAAAATAAAAAACTATAAGAGCATATGTATTTTGAACTCACTTTAACACATTAAAAAATAAAAATACTAGGGGTATCGATGAAGAATTGGCATAATATATATTATAAAAATATATATACATGTAGGAGTATGGGTGGCACCGACCACTTAAAGAGGCATGCCAATCAATATACCAAAAAATATTGTGCATTAGATACTAGAAAACCCCAACTGAGCGGTGGAGTATTTATTGCTTGATCTAGTACATCTTATTTATTAACCTCATTCATATACTGCAATAAGTTAGGAAGATAGACATAGTCAAACTGATCACTATAATGGGTCATTCGATCAGATTTTTAGAAGAACATAGGGTAGTTAGTATCATGCAAACCTATTTTTAGCATGCATATCATATGATTTCTAGGTCCATGTGTAGGAATGACATACTAAAATAGTTTATAAAAATAATTAATAATTAATGAATTTAGGAAATATAGTAGAGTGATGTCTATGATATTTGATATCTTGACTAGTCATGACGATTCATATTTTACATGTCTCAATGCCCGCTATATAGATTCTTCATGGAAACTTTATAAAAAAAATTTTAAATCTCTTGAGATTAGTCATCATCATGATGACCTTGTCATATATGATTGCATGTCGAGAATCTCTAAAGATTATAATATTCAAAATAAAATATTTTGTATCACATTTTATAACACATTTAACAATGAAGTAGCCATTAAAATATTTGCTAGGTTATTTAGACATGGGCCATTAGGAGAAAAATTTCACATTATATATATGTGTCACATTATTAACCTGATAGTACAAGCAGGGATAAAATTTATTTTCCCCACATTAGAAAAAATTTGAAACTTGCTAAAATATCTTCGGACACCTAACAGACAACAAGAGTTTGATAGTCTCTGTTTGTCTGTATGTCTAAATGAGAAATTCCAAATGGATGTGAGATATCAATAGAATTATATATTACACCACTAGGTATGATAGTAATTGTAGTCAGGCTCTAAGTATAGACATGGATATCATATTCAGAGATGATGACTTCTTCATTAAGTTAGCGAGGAAGAAATAATGCGTGCTCCATCAAATAGAAGCAAGCTATCTCGATACTTAGATATCAATTACTGCTCAATCATATTACATAATGATAACAAGAACCTTTTTATCTTATTATGGTAAAAATCATATGAATCTACATATTCCGTACTGTCTAAGATGACATGGGATCTACTGACTCCTCTAATGTTGAACATAGTCAAGGGCCTTTTTTTGTTGTAGTTAATGACATTTTGGATAGGAGATTGAGACTACGACTAGATATAATTGATGCATGTGCTTGCGTGAAAGATTGGGTAGATTGAGATTCAAGAATGAGCACCCAGGATAGAGCTACACTGGGATTGAGAGTGGGAGCGCATGGGTTACTGGCCGAGGCAAACATCTCGTTAAAATTGGAGGATGTTGAGGTCACCCTCACTGCTAGCGATACTATTAGATGCTTATTCAACGATGATGATGATTTACATACACATATTGACAATGATTGACATTAGTATTGAGATTGATGCTTGCTTGTATCTTTTGATTTTGAATTTTGACATTTTGACATTTGTTATACTTTACATTTTTCTATTGATGCTTAATAACGATTATTTTTTGTTCTCATTTTATTGTCATATTTGTTTATCATTTTTTTTCATTTAGAAGTATAAAATAAAAAAAAAATCATTATGGTGGCGATGATTGGGTATGAGTGATGAACATTGGAATTTGGCACTGGACCGGGTTGGTGTCGGTGCTACTTTGGGCTGTGGCCTGCCAACTGCTCAAAAAAATATCATGATCTGACATGACTCGAAATGACCTAACACAAAAAACACGAGGCTGCCTAGACTCGTGTAGGTCGTGCCTTGTCAAGTCATGCATAATTTGAGTCATGCCATGCCGGCAAGGCATGGTGGCCTGACTGTGCCACCCAAAAATGGGTCGTGCCATGTTGGCACGACCATGTCATCGTCCCTATCAAAAGTTCATTGTGTGAAAACATAATAGGTGACCAGCTTAGATGATCGGCTAATTACAATCGACCACATAAGTAAGATTTGACTTACATGACTATATTTTTTTTAAATAACCCACTTTATTGGGTGGTCACCCAATAGGACTTGATTGGTGACTCATAGCTGGTATTGGGTCCCAGGTTAGTGAACAGTGCCATCAAGCTAAGCACATGAGTCATGCTTAATTAGACATGAGACAAGGCTCGAGTCGGCCAGCATGGCATGAGCCATGCCATGGGATAGCACAGTCTAGGATTAGGCACAAATATGGACTATGCCATGTTAGGCTAGAAATGATAGATTATAGAACCATGTTGTGTCGCATGCCATGCACAGGCAGCTCAGCCCATTTGACACCTCTACCTCCTTCCCAAATCATCCTCTTTTATTCCTCAGTATCCCATATAATAGTTTTGTGGCCATAAAGTTTGAGCATGTAAGGCCTCAATTTTAGTAATATAAATAGGTCATTTATAAAAATATACATTAGGGCACATATCTAATATTGTTTGGGATCTAACGTGTATCTCATATTATTGGTTCATGACATGTTTTGATATTTTATAAATTCGCCTAATTTTTTCCTTTATTTCTAATTATTGTTTTTTAGCCACTCAATTTTTTGTAACACATAAATATATACTAGAAATTTGCTCAAACACATGCTATTAATATCATTAACCTTCATTTCAACGCCATAATAAAATCTTACTATCAGATATTCTTTGCGACTTAGGTTGCATACATCAAGAATGTGTGTGACAAAATTTGACCTACCATGACCTGAATCCACTAGAAATTAAGACCTATCCTGGATCATACGACTTGTGTGAGAGTAGGCACTACATACCTCATCACTCAATCTATTTGGAGAAGTAATGTTTACGTGATCACTATAATATTAACCTGTAATATTATTAGTCATAATCATCACTAATTCTGTTAGAATTTTGAATCTATGTACATATAGTAATTATATGTTGAACATAATATCAATAGATTATGCAAAATATAATACGATATCACAATGAACAAGAACATAGTCACAACCATAACGAATACTAGTTTTAACGTGGTTTACTAATTGTTCAATCCGACTAACTACATTCACCAGAAAAGCACGTAGTGCTTATAAATTTATTAACCTAAAATATTTTAGTATATAATCAAGACAGAGATAAGAAGAATATAGTGCATATTTGTAATTATGGATATAATATGTGTGTGTGTGTGTGTGTGTAGAATAATTAGGGTTCTTTATAAAACAATAACAAGTCGGATTTTTAGTGGATTGAATTATACTCCAAAAATTCTTCTGGCTCATGACCAGGTAACGAGATCTCATTATTGTCCCAGTATCACATATTCAATCTCTTAATATATTAGTACCTAATACCTATAAATAAAATAGATAAACAAAAAGAGAGTCGATTAAACAAATAATAAAATAAATTATATACTATAAATTTTAAGATTTTTATGGTGATTAATCAAAAAATGGGTTGTGAATATTTTTATATATCTTCTACAATAAATAAATAAATAAATATTGACTAGATAACTTCATATATGAGATTATAAGAATATTTATCTCTAATAGTAATATTAACAAGGTGATTATGAAAAAATTAGTGTTAAGGATAATAAATCTCCATGATAAAAAATGTCATTTAATATTATTTTTTTAGTTAGACATCAATTCCACACCATTACAAAGTACTAAAAATAAAAAATATTTTTTATTTTTAGTTGGGATTCCAAGAATAGTTATGTTTTATTATCCAGAAATTATATTTTAATAAATTATCCATAGAATTAAAATTATTTAAGTTTTGATATGATATAAATTAAATGATTGTTTATTTGTTAGAAATTTGAATAATTAAATAATTTAGTAAAAATATAATTTCCGGATACTTAAAATATAAATATTTATTTGTTGGATTAGGAAAACCTAATTTTAATTTAAATTTTACATAGCCCAAAATCAGAATGAACTTGAGCCTAGAAATTATAATTTTGACTTCATTTGTCTTTCATCGGAGAAGCACCTAGCTACCATCCTGTAACTATGGCAATCTTTCTGGGATAACCGACCGTAGACAGAGATAGATGCTATCGGAAGAGAAGTCGGAGGAGGTTTAAGCTTGGCTCGCCAGTAATGGAACTTCAATCTTTTTCAGACCACCCCGTTCCCTAATTAACTTCATTTGTGAGATCAGGCCCAAAGAGAGATGCAGAAAACAGCGCAGTCGTGGTTCATGGGAACGCCGAGCATAACTACATTAACGAACGATCGTTCACAGAAGGTTTCGCTTCTTGCCGATTGGAACGCCTATGCGGCCTCTCAGGACTCAGAATCGACAACACTAGGGTTTGATCTTGAAGCTGCGGTCCGAAATACCAGCGATAAATTCACGGGCACTTTAAATGTGTACGTTTAGTCATTAAGTGTTCGTTCATATGTTCTGTTGATTATAGAGTATGGGCTCATCTATCGGGCGAATTGGAAGTTGATATGATTTGGAACGTGGTATCCTTCATGCTTTTGATTTAATTCAGCTAGTGGATGGCGCCTGTCATTTAAAGTGCATTTAATTCAGCTAGTTGATATGAATTGGATGAATTGAAACTATTAAAAGTGCATTTTTATGATTCATGATTATTTTTAGAGCACAGCACTTTTGACTTTATCCAATATGAAATATCGACTTGTGCTAAATTATCTGTCAGATACGTGATTAACAGTCCTCAATCCTCATTATGATTTTTTTATTATAACATATCATAATGGGTTACCTTTCTTGCCTAGTTAATATTTCAACTTATGATGATATACTTTATCCTGAACTCTGATTTGGAAACATGCAAAAAGACGAATCTAATCTATCCTCGCTCTGTAGATCCCATAAATCATTTAACACTATCAGCTGAATTTAATAGAGATTTAATGTTCTTAAATTTTGCTAATGAATCTGAATAAACTATAATGAAATATGTCTCCGCTCTTAGTTTCTCTTTATATTATTAATGCGGCTCTCCATGATGTCTTCATTGGAAAAAGATGGCTCAGCCTCTCAGGCAGGGGCAAGTGACCTTTCTCCATGTATTTTCTGCCTGTGCATGGAATTTATTTCCAAGCTATTCTGGCGGGTGAATAAGAATGCCTGATTTTGCTGACTCAGGTTTTATAAGCTTAAGTATTACCCACTTAATGCATGTGGTGATTCAATGTTATTTAATCGAGATGTTTCCTTGGTTGAGCTATAAATCTCATCTTTGTAGGTATTCTTAGAGGCCTATGGATTTAATGCTAACTTAAACAAATCTCTATTCATCTTAGTGGAGTTTTTCACTTAGTTTAAAGTAAACTTTTGTCCGTGACGGCTTTCATCATAAAGATTCCTTTTTTGGGTTATCTGGTGTCTCCTATCATATAGAATGCTTCTTACTTTCCAATTCTTTCATCTTTTATTGAATAATTTCTCAACGAGTGATCAATAGGGTGGTAAACTTATTTCTTGTGATGGAAGAACGAAAGCTCTCTAATAAGTAATTCAAGGTGTTGTAGTATTTTGATTTTTTGTTTTAGTGTGTGTTACCACAAATAGTAGTATCAAATTGGTTTGTTGTATATTTTTGTGGGTCCCTTCTAGTTTAGATGCATACCATTCAAAATTTCTTAGCACAAAGTTCACATTTCTATGAATATTAGAGGATTGAATTTAATTTCCATTTATTCATAGGTCAAGGCTATGCTCCTAAAGAAGTTACAAATAATCTACTAAAAAAGAATTTTTTATGAGCTAGGTTGGTGCTCCATATGTATTTGTAGAATTTGGGAAGAGAGAGAAGTCCACTCCAAGAGAGAATTTGCTCAAAAAATAAGAACCCTAATTTGAGGGGAATCAAAATCATCCCCCAAGTTAAAAACCTTATTTTGGAGTTACAGCAATTGTACTACCTCCAAAACTCTAATTGCTCGCACTTGGGTTTGTTCCTTCACACATATTGCATGAAATCGATTCATTGTCATGCCACAAAATTGAACCATGTCCCATGACATGCATACCACTTAATCATGATTTTAGTGCCACATCCACCCCATGGCATCGATGCAGTAGGTGTTGCTGCCCATCGCCCATAGTTGGTATGCAATGACAGACTATTGAAGCACACAATAATTGTGTGCCTCCTTTGTCTAAGTGCATGTGTGTGTGTCATAGCACACACTTCTATGTGCATTGTGCTAGTATAGCATACATGATTTTCTCATGAACATTTTGTATTGTAACAAACCATAGGGCTTGTACTCTTTAGGGGTTTGATTCTGATATCATATAAGATTCTAAGCTAAAAATAATATAAATCTTAATAGAACTCAACATAAAAATATGTACAAGAGAGACTTTTATATTGTGTTACTTTGATTCAGGTAACTTATAGGTTAGATATTATAATTTAATAATGAAACAATAAAAATAAAAGTTGTAAATCATAACAATATTTATGATTTTATTCCTATCAATGGAAAATTTGCCTTTTCTATTTGTGCATTTCTAAGTATTTGGTAGGCTTGGAGTAGACATAAACATCACAACTCATATGACTAAGATGTGGCTGGGAATTGAAAGAGACATTTACATGTTAGTATGTTTCAAAAATTTTACTATATTTTATTGCTAGCTATTATGTTTTCATTTAATACGCTCTTGATGTGGTCATGACCCTGGTGCTCCTTACTACCCAAAAGTTAAAAGCTCATAACTATTGCATGCTATATTGTTATTGCAATTTTTCAGCATAATACAATGCCCTTAGGTTCTTTTTATGTTGGTGGGAGTATCTAATATGTGGTCAATTTCAATTGTTTTTGCTCATATATAGAACATGTGTATGATTTTTTTTAGTTTTTGTATTTTATTTTTTTAATATTATTTGTATCATGGTATCACAGGTAAAACATTAGGTATTACAATTCTTACATTTTATGATAAAATTTCAGCAATTATGTGTGCAATAGTGCATACTACAATAATAAAAAAGAATTTGGAAACCTTGTAAAATTAAGAATTTGAAATTTTTAGCAGTGAATTTGGATTGAAATCAGAGTTTTTAAAAAAATCTTAATTTGGGTGAAAACCCTAATTCGGGGAGATCAATTTAGATATAAATTAGGGTTTGGAGAACTCAACTGGTATATTTTGATTTTGATTCTTATAATGCAATATAGAGAGAGATTATCATAGTAGAAGTAGATGGTTGAGAGCATATATTTAGTATATATACTATAAAAGGATGAGTCACATCATAGATAATCATTAGAATTTAGATGTTATTTTCATAGAGGAGGTTGAGAAGTTTATAAGTATTAAAAGAGATAGATTAACTATCAAAGCAATTTAGGAGCTTTTACTTAATTTATCAAATATAATATTTATATTTATTAGAAAGAAATATATAATTTTTTTATCTAAGATAGTAATAGATTTTTTTTTCTCTCATTTATTATTAATTATTTTATTTGTATATTTTTTTTAGATTTTTAGATTATTGACACATAAGTAAATGTACATATTATTGATAATCATATTTTATTTATTATATTTTTTTATTTTTAAAATATTATTATATCCAATAATAAATATTTCAAAGTTATTAGATATGATTCTATTTATTTTTTATATTTTTTATTTTTTATATCTTATTTATTTTTGATTATCCTATTAATTTAATTTTTATGAATTATCTTTTCAAATAATTCAACTCAGAAATTTTTATTTTTATAAATATTAATTTATCAGATTAGAAGATTTCGAGAATGATTCCAATTTGAGATTGAACAAAGTAGATTGTATATTTTCTTTTTGATGATAATATTTCTTTAGATATTTGAGTGTGTTTGATTTTTTATTTTATGTATTTTTAGATTTGTTATTTATAATTGTTTAAGGTGAGATTATTTTATATTAAAATTTTAAAAAAAAATTTGATATTAGAGTGTTAGATATGAAAGTTATGAAAGATTACTAAAGAATCTTATCTTATATGCTAGTTTGATTTGATATACTTATGTGTATAGGTATGCAGTGGAGATATGATCAAGATTAATTAAGGCATATGATCAAATATATTGATGTTTGTTTGAGATATATATAGATATATCTCTCTTATGATAAATTATATATATATTTTTTAGATTTTTTATAATTAATAAAAAATTAATTATATAAATATAATAAAAAAATAAGAAATAATAATATATTAAAATATATGACAGATTTATTTAGTACTTACTATATTGATCATAAAATTCTATATCATATTTTCTCCATTTATATACTCCAACATAATAAGATCGATAAAAGGTTGAATAAATATATGCTTGAGTTATTTTGGACACTTCTACTTGAAAGAATGTTAAAAAATATTATTGGGGATATATTATTTAATAATATTTTATTTTATTAAGTAGATATTTTTTTGTCATTTTTCAATGTATGCCTTAAATTTTATAATTTAGATAAAGATTATTTTGTATAATTTTTTTAAAGTTTTTGGATATACTTATTTTTATATTAATAAATTTTTAAGATGAGATAAGTTGAAATCTAGGGTCTCAAGATACGTATTTCTTAGATGTTTCAATCTCTCATGAGCATATAATTATTTTATATTATATTAGTTGAATTTTAGTGAGTGAAAATTATTTATTTGATAAAGTTTTATTTTTTAACAAACTTAGCAAGAAATGTAAATATAAACATTGTACCTGGATGCATTATTCTTCCTTCCTTGTTTATATATTGAGTTTATAAAACTCATTATATAATGAGTTGTTGCACAATAATGGGTGCATTATTCGAAGCTAATAAATTGACATGAAGTTATGTATGGTCTCTTTATGAAGAATTATTCCACAATAATTACAATAAAATAAAATTTAAAATTTAAAAATCCAAACAAAAATCATTAGAGGTATTACACATTATAAGAGGCTATATCAGAAATCAAATATGTACACTTCTTTGTCAATTCACCAAAATAACTCTCATCATTTTGTATAGTAAGTTTATTTTATCTTTTTTCGTTCAATTGAACAGTGGTATCAAACATCCATGAAACATAGAATAATTGTTCCAATTATCATAAGCAATTATGAAATGTAATTTGTTTGCTGTTCAAAAAAAGAAAAAAGAAAATAAAAAAAATAAAAAGAAACAAAAATATTATCCGTTGTAACTCTAGTAAGACATATTACTATGTATTCAATATTTTTTTATAAATGTAAATTTGTTTAAAAATAAGTGTAAACTTGTCTTATTGATGTTCGTTCTCAATTGTAATGTTATTTATTGTCAATTTTATTATGTTTCATAAATTTACTATTTGATTTTGATTTGAAGTTTAAATTGACTTATAATTTGTTTCAAACTAAATCTTTATGTGTCATGTTGAGGAGAGAATATTGAAGTTTGTTGTTAGAGTTTGAAGTTTATGATTTATGGTTTTAATTTTTTTTTATTTTTGATGGGAGCAATCAATTGATATGGGCTCTCCCAATCAATTTTTCCTTGTATAAGGAGATTTTTATGTGTTGTTATATATGGAGAATAATAAGAAATTATTCTTATTGTTTTTTCTATTATTTTTAAGTGGTATTAAGATATTTATTTTTATTTTCATATCTTATTTTTTAATACATCATAGAAATGAAGTTTATTATAATGATGATAGTTATTTATAAAATATTTTGGATGTGTTATTTATTTAGAGATGTCAAACAAGCTATATTTTGTTGTCATGGATCATTTTAGTGTGGCACGACTGTGCCACCTTGTCGTGACGTGCATGATATAAGAACTATAATGGTGTCCCAACACTACATGGTTGGCCTACAAAATGTTAAGCCTGGAGTGGGCCATGTTGTTTTGGGTTGATATGTATCAGCACAAATAGGTTTATTTTTATGACTTTTTGGGGGCTTTGAGATTTACTTCTAAATCTGAATATAAATTTAAATTTTAAATCATGATGATGTAATTATGACTTGATATTTTGTTTGGTTCGACTCAAATAAAAAGAAAAAATTTTATTTAATTTGAATAAAGTTATAATGGAATAAAATCATAATATAAATAATGTGTAAATCATATTAAAAAAATATCAAAAATAAAAATGATAATAATTATAATCTAATATCTAATATATCACTAATGCATAATTCATAATGGAATACAAAAATAATAAAAATAAAAAAAAACTAGCACTATAATACAATATTATTATTATATGAATTAAGAATTATTAATAATTAATCAATATCTGTGATATGATATTATGAATAAAGATGTAGATCATTATCATCATGAATGTCTCTGATGATGTAGGTAGTGTACAGTGGCACCACCCATTTTTTTCAGGCTCGAATGAGCCCATGTGGTTGTTATTGGCACGACACACTATAGTAACTGTGTAGTGCCTAGCACGACACGATTCACTGTAGGGCAGGCCCAGTATTGCCATTCGCCCAAAATCAGTTCGGTTTTGGGCTAGTTCGTGCAGTGATTTGGGGATACGTGCACTCTCCAAACTCGAGCGGGCTGTGCTGAGCACATGTTCGTCTTATAAAAAAATTTTTAAAAAAATTCTTATATCTCAATCTGAATCGCGAATAATAAGTCTGTCACAATTACTTTTAATCTAGATGAATATTACATGTTGGTAGCTAACACTTGATTCCGACATAAGATATATGTAATTTTAATGGCGTTTCATATTTATTTGGAATTTTTTCTTTTTTAGACTTTGAGACAAATATATGAATTTTAGTAAACTTCTATTTTTTTAAAGTCAAAGAAATAATTTTTATTTTTGCATGTACTTTTAAATTAATCACCTAACATATGAACTTAACGTGAAATATCTTATCAAGTAGACTATCTTTAATAGTCTTAATAAACATACTGATATTTATTTTATTATTAGAAATATTATCGAAAGTGATATAAAAAATTATATTCTTAATTTCATATTTCCTAAAAATTTACGTCATACATTTATATATGGCTCGGTCACAAAAGGATATAGAATCACAGAAAATTCTAAAATTTTTTTAATTAAGTTTTTATTTAGAGTTTATATAGTAGGCGGTGATACATGTAAAATAAACTATCGTCACAACTGGTCCATATATTGAATGTCACGGACACAACCCCACTAAATTTCTTAAAGTTATTAATTATTAATTTTTTTTGATAAAATTTTATTATATATTTTTTACTTATGAACTTAGAAATCTAATGATAAATAGGCTGAAAGTATATCTACATATATTTCTATTTAATTTATTATTATTTTTAATGATAATTGGCCAGAATTACAATAGCTATCGAATTCTAGCCAGTAGCCGTAGGATGTAATCCGAGGGCTAATGTATAGTATCGGTAATACATTATGTATATTTTTTTAAATAAATATCCAATAGGGAGAGTGACAGGCACTGCCTCTCGTGCCTGTTGCATCTGCCAGGGTCTCCAGGCCAGTAGAGCGTGCCATTGGGCGAGGCACGACTCTCGTGCCTGGCCCTGCACGAGGGATGGTTCACTCTAGCTCAGCACGGCACGAGCCATTTTCAGGTCATTTTGTCCTGTTGACAGTTCTATATCTATTTAATGAGGTCATGTATTCATTTTCTCTCTCTCACTATTATTTATTATGACAGTCAGGTTGTAAGACACGTGTCTTAAATTTTGATGTTTCATGAGCGAACAAGATATATAGATATGAACTGATTCTTTTTTAGGGAGGTGCTATTTCGTGCTAATCCTGACTGTTGGTGCTGGAAATAAACATCTTGACACCAAACTATATGTGAGACCATGTGTTAATCCTGCTTCTTGTTTAGGGTCTCAAAAGGAGTGAAGGACCTCCCGGGAAGCTTCCAGTCTGCTACCACCAATGTTGTTCCTTCTGGAAGATCCCTCGTGTATTTTGGGGCGCTCCTCTCTGCAGGAGTCTTCTTCGTGTTTATTGCCTTCACCATGTTCCTTCCTGTGTTGGTGCTGGTGCCCCAGAAGTTCGCCCTCTGCTTCACCATAGGTTGTGCCTTCATCACTGGTTCCTTCTTTGCTCTCAAGGGTCCTAAAAATCAGCTCGCTCATATGTCTTCCAAAGAGGTAAACTAGGTTTCCATTCAATGACACTAAGACATATAGCTGCTCTATCTTGATAATATATTTTTAGTATTTTTTTTTGTATAAATATGTTGTTGTCTCATTAATATTATAAATTAATAATTCTTAAAAATAACAAATATAAGTAAAGATAATTTAGTTATGTATGATTATAGTTACGGCTCATCAAAGTTTTTTTTTTTTTTTTTAAACTTATATCTTGCCTATGTATTTATTTAGTACACATAATATGTGCTATAATCATTAAGAAATTGAATGTTTTTAACAAAAATATAATGAATTATATTTAATTATTAAGAAATAATAGAAATTATTTATTGTTTTTTAATAATTAAATATAGCTCATAATATTTTTTCTATTGTTAACTGTATCAAATCTTTTCGTCAATTGGACTATCATGTTGCTGATAATTATGATTTTCAATTTAAATATTCTTTTCTACATATTTTTTTTTATTTTTTATTTTTATTTTTTTATTTTTATTTTTATTTTTATTTTTATTTTTATTTTTATTTTTATTTTTATTTTTATTTTTATTTTTATTATAGGGTGGGTAGAGGTGTCAAAAAATGGGCCACGCCGGCACAATATGACTTATTTTTTGGTGGTCCAATCAAGCCATTGTGCCGTGCCATATCAGGCATGATCTGCTAGCCTGTCCTACCCGGCATGGCTGATAGCACAATTTCAGGAAGACTAGTATTTAATGTGCCGGGTCATCTCGGGTCATATTGGATCTTTCGAGTTTTGTGGGCAAGGCCACCACAGGCACTGTCCACCAGTCACCACCACTGCAACCACCACCATCACAGATCGATGAGTGGTCACAATCAAGACAAAAGAAAACTATAAAATAAAAAAACAAAGAAAAAAAATACTACTTACATGTACAACACGCATGAGTGGCAACTCCTCGACAACTATAGCGAAAGAGTCTATTGTAGTTGTTGCGCATGTGTGCATGTGCGCATGTCGCCTTGTGGAAGGCATAGGCTATAGCCGTTGCATGGACTCATGGTTGCATTTAGGTTAAATTTCATAAAGTTGAAAGAAAAAAAAAAAAAATCTCTTTTTTAGGTTAAATTTGGCATGTACGCCGAGCTGGGAGCTGTTCTTCCTACAGTGTGAGTTTTATTTTAATGCCATCCATCTCTGTTGTTGGTGACAGCGGCTCCCATTCACACTGGCCTTCATCGGCACGATGGTGGCAACAGTATACGTCGCAGTGATACTTCACAGTTACATCCTGTCCGTTCTTTTTTCTGTCTTGCAGGTATAAAACTGTCAGTACACCACCACCATCGGCATCGTGCATACTCTTTTATTTTATGCTGAATTTTGATTCACGCCATTGTTACTCTCTGCTCTGCACCATCCTCAGGTCATTGCTTTAGCATACTACATCATCTCATACTTTCCTGGTGGATCATCCGGCTTGAAATTCCTCTCCTCCACTCTCATATCCTCTGTGCTGAATTGTTTTGGAAGGTGATATAGCTCCCTATTTGTTCATCATTAATGAATCTATTTTCCTCCTCATCTATCGCTCCTCTCTCTCATGCGTAAGTATATAAATAAGTATTTTATTTAAAAAAAATTCATTTTTTTTTAAAATTTGCCTTTTTTTCTTTTTTTTTTTTCAATTTGTTTGAACTCAATTTGTATGTAATTACATGCTGAATTTTATAAAAATTTTGAAGTTAAATTTGCTCGAACAAGAATAATGTTAAGATGATTATTTTACCTGAGAAATCTTTCTATTATATGTGTGTGTGTGTGTGTGTTAAATTTGTATTAAATTTGTAAGTTTGTTGAGATATTAATCTCTCTAAGATTTGGTATAAAAGCAGGAGTCTTGTGCACTTATATGACCTATTTAGAACTTTATGTGTGTTTTGTGTTCTTGTGCAAATGCATAATGCATGGAGTACGAGTGGACTTGTCATGGCTTTGTAGCAATCTTCAATTTTCTTTTTTTTGTTTTTTTTTAATATTTTTTTAAAAAATAGGAAATGTGGCTTGGTGATTATGGGAATGATTTTTCATTTTTTTTTTGAAATTTTAAAAAATAAATTCTCTTACCATAAAATATATATTGATAATTTTTAAATTTCCAAAAAAAGGTTGGAGATTTTGAAATTTTCAAAAAAAAAAAATGAAAATTTGTTGTGCTGAATTATTTTGTTTTTTTTTTTTGTGGCAAGTTATATTATCTATTTTTTGTTATATTAAAAATGCAATTTTTGTTTTCATTTTTTTCTTGTTATTGCTTTCGTAGGTGATTATTAGCAAAGTTTCAAGAAAATGGACTTAATAGGGACATGCTTCTTTGCTTAGCATTTCTTTTGTTAGGTGCGGGGTAAGTCAAATTGGACGCACCTTCATCACATCATGCATATATATATTTTTGGCCGAATTGTTTTTTATTTTAAGTCACTTGATGGTGTGTTAGGCTTATTTTGTTCGCTGCCATTTAAAGTAATTTTTTTTTTAATGCTTCTAGTAAATTGAATGCTATTATAATTCTGTATTTTTTGTCACAGAAAATTGTATTACCTTGTGAAATAATAATGATTTGTCATTTTTTTTAAATGCAATTTTATTTTATTCTTGGTTGACTTTTAATTTTATTTATATTTATTATTAATTTTTCTACTTTTTTTTCATTTTATTTTATTTTTATTTGTTTTATTTATTTTTCTTTATTTTATTTTTAATTTTTTTTATTTCCTTTGTTAATTATTTTAATTTCATTTAATTTCTTTTTTTTAATATTGTATTATATAATATTACTTTAATTTATTTTAATTCATTTTTTTTCTTTTGCTCCCTATTCCTTCCTATCCTCCAAACTAAAACATATGATCTCTTGGCTTGTATTAGGGTCGTGTGGTCTCGAGTATGTGGTGCTTTTTTGGGGATCCAACTCTTGTCTTTTGGGTTTATTTCTATTTTTTTCCAAAGAAAGTTGGACATTGTGTTGCCAAAACTAAAAAAAAATTCAAAATTTCTTCTATGTTTAGTAGATTATTTTCATTATAAGGTATTAAATTTTCATGTTTTGGATATTTACTTGCAGGTCTAAAAGATTTTGAGGAATACCGGGCAGAGAGTTCATTCATGATGATCTCTATTATTTTCACTTCCCAATGTGTATTTCACATAATTTGTCTTGCTCAAAAATTTCAAAATTTTGTGATGAAATTATAATTCTAGGTCATTTCTTTCTGGTCGAAATGAGAAATTTGGAATCACATAAATAAATATACATTTAAATTATTAAAAAGATGTACATGTGCATATATTTATCTATATAGACCGTATATTTATACAATTTAAATGTGTATAATTCATGCAAATTACTTTTCATCTACAATTTAGTTCCTATTTTAACCCTGAGTATGTATATGTAGATGCGCATGCACAGAAATATGGCATATATGCGTGGCCTCATGATTTTATCAAAATGAATATTAAATTTTAGATTTTTTAATAATTTTTTCCCTATTTAGTACAAAAAAACATATTTTTACCTGCAGATGAGTCTGACGGATAACCCAAACAATGTCTTCTCCTTCGTTACGAAAACTATTATGCAGTGTTCTCATGTTACATCAACGGACCCAGCTCCTGATGCTCCTCCACGTCCAGTATGATCAGCGTGGCCGTGGGCTTCACAACGAGCGGCCTCGACGCACAGTGCTTTTACCAGGCCGCCAAGCCGCCGACGAAAAGTAGGCATTCGAGAGATGGACGTGACCATTCCCTGCAACCTAGACCCAAGAATGTCTATGATATAAACCCTAGCCCTCGCGGGACGAACATCCGAAAACGCACCTTCTAAGAATGGCCTGAATCTGTGCGCGTCTCACGATATCAGAAGATGGATATCCAAGTTCATCCCACTCCTCCACTCTTCCGTTTTGGCTCTTCATGATCACGCCTACGAGGCAAGCTTCTTCATTTTGATTCACTTGGAGCTTCCTTATTTGCTCCTTCATGATCAACAATGGCTCGACGAACCACTCGATCACCTTTTCTCTTGGCTGGTTGTTCTTGGTCAGCTCTACATCATCAGCTGCAGCGATTCATGCATCACACACACACACACACACATTTGGTTTGGGAATCAGGAAGGATGGAACTCGAGGAAGATAACGCACCGATCACCAGTCCAGATGATTCAGATTTTGCAGAAGTAAGCAAGCATTGTAGTATCGACCAGCAGGGTAGTTTTATGGTTAGCTTCTTACAATTTCCCTTCACAATGTACTGTTCGATATCCTTCCTATCTATCATCCCTTCCCGCAGAAGTATCTTCCCATTCACTTCACATGATCTGAATAACCAGTCCCATACCTACATTATACCCCTGCATCATCTTCTTCGTCATCATCATATGTTATGAAGAAATAAACATGCTGCCATGGAATCATCACCTGAACAGGCTTATATTGTTGCAGTGCAGATTTAAGTGTTCTTGATTGCTCTGAAATTAGCTTCGAATTCAGTGACTCTTCTCTTTTAATCCCCAAGCTACCACCATTTTCCCTTCCATTATCATGTCTTTGGTTTCTGCGGTACCTCGGCCTGGCTGGAAGCCCACATTTCAAAATCAAAACATCTCGATTAAAGCTTACATGGAGTTTTTCCCAAGTTAGTTATCATGTTGGATCACTTGCTAGCTACTTATAAGCAGTTTGTGGTTATAAACAGAATTATGTTCAAATGGAGTTGCTGATAGTACCTGGGAAAGCAGGAACCTTCTCTCAGGTAGAGCAGATCATTCACGTATTCGTCAAACAGAGAAACCACAGCTACAACGTAAGAGAGTCCCATCACAACAGAGTCTTCCTGGAAAATCAGGGTTCAGAAAAAAAACTCGAAACGAACCAGACAGATGCTTAGGAACGGAAAGCCTGTAACACAGTGAGAATGAGTAGCTGAAAGAAAGAACTTGTGACATGTGAGGGAGGAGACCTGATGAACTATTGCGCCACTATAGAGGGCCAAGAAGAAGCTTGATAATATGGCACCGATGATGCCACCAAGAACAGCCAGTGGCCACAACACAATTGCCAGACCTGCAAATGGTACACACACGGTCTCCAAGAATGGTCCATCTCTTCCTATTAGGTCTTCCAGCAGCCTCTTCCATCCTCGGAACAACATATAAGGGCTTTTCCACAGAGCCACGGCTGTTATGAGAAGCACGTCCACTGGCACTGCAATCAACATCACCATCAAACAGCTCGGCAATTTCATTAACCTATTTCAGAAGGGCGAGAGAGACAGAGAGAGAGAGAGAGAGAGAGAGAAGAGAGAGAGAGATCGCTGGATAAATTCTTCGGAGAATGGGAATATTGTTATGATAAAATGTATAGATTCTTCTCATTTCTCACTTTATGTCGATGGGAATTTCTCCAGCGGGGACTTTCTCGCTTAGCTCATCCATGTAAGAAAAATAGGAATGGAAGCAGAAATCTGTAAAATCTCGCACCACCGTGCAACTTCCCTTCATCGTCGACCAGCTTCCATCCTGGTAAAATGTTTCCACAACCCAAGCCATATAATTAGCAGCTGAATCTATTGCCAAAACAGTGGCGGTTTTCAAAAATAGGAACGAAAAGATACTATCATGTTCATGGAGCTCTTCTGGAGCTTCTAGTAACCAACCTAAAGAGCATGACATATTTGCGATGAAACAGTAGCTTGTAAAAACTACAATCGATGCTCGCTAGTTATCAAAAAAAGTGAAATGTTTCAGCTGCAACAGTTCGTCGCAATCGCAATGCTGTTTCAAGAGATGCACCATTGAAAGCCATCGAGCATGCTTCTGAAAGTTGAAACAGTGTGAATTTAATAACGCAACTCACCACAAAACAGTGGTAGAATTTATCACTGACATTCTCGCCCACAGCCTCGAAAGTTGCAATTAGAGGAACGAAAAATCCATATCCAATGGCGCCTAAAAAGCTCCCAAGAATGCTTAACACAGGCCACAGAACTAGCGGCACTGGCAGAGCCAAAACCACCACAATCTTAAGCACCAACCCAAGCCTCGTGGTCCTGTCATCATCACAAACAAAACCATGAAAATCTACGACCAAATCAAGCAGAGGAAGTTTAATTGCCATGCAAGAGATTCAACGAACCACACCTCACCAGGCAATAGTAAGTCCATAGAAAGTGAGCAATCCAGAGCCCGATCACCACCGATGAATTACCGATCACCATAATTCCAACCACAATAGGGCATACAATAGCAACTATGGAAAGAAAAAAAAAACGTTAGATAAGTGTTGCGCAAGAACTTTTGAAAGCCGAACAACTCCAATCCGCAGAGCGGGGGAAGTGAGGCCTCCTTGTTAGCATAATTTTAAAATTAGGTTTCATTTGCGTACCTTTCACAAGGCCGAGGATGATCAACAAAAAGAAAAACGGGAGAAATGACATGAAGCTCCATAGCTTGGCCAAAAACCCGACAGGAACTTCCATCCGTCACTTCAGTGATTTAGAATTTGACACTCTTGATATCAACTCGGAGAGAAGGCGGCTACTCCAGTCTCCATACCATGGCAGCCGTTCTAGAAGAAGACACGCGGCGTGACACATGCCAGGCCAACGCCTTACGTCTGGCTCTGGGGCCTGAACTCTCACATCAATAAAGGCTTTTATTAAATATTACGGAAATAATTTTTAATAAAAAAATCATATTTTAAAACTAAATTTTTATGTTTTGGTATTCATTTTACAAATTTAAAAAATACATAAAAGAAAATATGAAATATTTATATTTTGGTATCCAAAAATTAGAAATATAATATATATATATATTATATATAATATATGCACAAGTGAGTTTTTTTTTATTTTGGTATCCAAAAATACAAATTTAATCTTATTTTTGGTATCCAAAAATAAGATTATGAAAAATTATATCCACAAGTGAGTTTTTTTTTTAAAAAAGATTAATTTTATATATATATATCATGTTTGTAATATATATTAACAAATATTAGCATATAGTTGAACTAATATAATATATGTATTTTCATAATCTTATTTTAATTCTATTGTCGAGTTCAAAACTTAATTTGATAGACAAAAATGATTTGATAAAAATTCTCTATTATCTAAAGAGTATAACTTTAAAGAAAATAGTCAAAATTCAAAAATTCAAAATTCATTTTTAATAAGTTTTTTCATTTAGATTTAAAATATAGTTATTATTCTGATTATATTTGTAATAATTTTTTATTTTTTACCACACAAAAAAAAGTCAAGAAATTAACCTATGCTTAATCTAATATATCATTTTATTCAAAAGTTTATTTTAACTATTGTATATTGTAAAAAACAAAATTTGAGAGGGTGAAAAATTATTTGATAAAAATTAATGTTTATTCACACTACAAAAAAAAAAAATTGATTTAGAAATAAAAATTAGAAACGTCCAAATCCGTTTCTAAAATTAAGAATGGATTTGAAACAGATTAGAAACGGAAAATATTTATGTCCCTATTTAGCGATGGAAATATTAAAATTTTTTTAAGCTATCGTGAATAGCAATGCTAAGTAATTTTAGGTTATGCTTGTATGGTATTTAGCTATGGAAACTTTTGCATCCATTTATAATTAGAAAAAGAATGCACATCTGTTTCTACTTTTTGCGAGAGATATTAATTTTGTTGCTAAATGAGAAATGACATGCATATATGTCGCCAATTCATTTAAAATGATACAGCGATGGAAAAGCATTCCTTCATTATTTTAGCGATTCATATAATTCCCATAGCTAAAATACGTTAATTAATTTCTGAAGAACACATCAAAATTTCAAAAATTCTTAGGGTTTCTGGGATTTGTGGTTTTGATTCTTATTTCGTTCGAATGTTATGTTTTGTTGAATATTTATAAATATAATTGATAAATTATATATTTTTTTATATTACTTTACATATTTTCCTCATACTTTGATTTGTTAATTTTTTTTTTGTCACCTAATTGAGCTATAAATTACTTCTGTATTTTGTTATTGATCTATAGTTAAGATCATCACAATTATTTTTGCATTATGTTTACTTACTAGAATTACACGAAACTTAATAATTTCAAAAATAATAACTCATATTAATGGCAAAACCTTAATAAAAAATAAATTATAATTTTTAAAACAAATGCTAAAAGTTTATTTGTAATAAGAATAATAATAGAAAAAAAGATTATGAGGTTATATAATTAGAATACTGAAATGTAATAAATAATTGTAAAATTAAATAAAATTAGAAGCTAATTTAAAAATTTACATAGTTGCTTTATCTATGTATCAATTAAATTGTAATCTAAAAAATAATATCTGCCTTTATTTAATATTTTAAGAAATCATATTATATGTCACATGTAGTATATGATTCTGTAAACTACATACTTCATATCGATTAGAAGATATTCCCATTCATTTATTAATGTTCTCAATTGATAGTTGATTTATTTTGTATATTTTTTATTAAAAAATTGTAATATATTGACGATGATAATTTATTTATTATTTTTATTATAAGTAATATGTTTATCTAATTATTTAATACTCATTTATAATTTAGAAATTAATAATTATGACATTGCAAATTTTTCTTTATTTCTTTGTTAATGCAATTTCATGCAATATAGAAAAATATTAAATATTTTGTTTTAAGTTAATGACAAAAATGCAACTTATGTCTTTTGAAAAATATTTAAGACATTAGAACAACCTACTTTATTTAATTTTAATCCAAAATTATTTCATAATTATTTTACTACAACTTATTTGTTAGATTTATGTAATGTCATAAATTTTATTATAATTCAAAAATATAAACATTGTGTTACAAGAATGGAAAACATTATAATTGATGAATGCTTATTGCCTTTGCTATTTTACTACATATTTATGCAATGTCGTCAATGGATAAATGTAAGATTGAATGATGTGTTTTTAACTGATGAATTTGTAGATGAGATTAAGGAATTTATTGCTTTTGATGAAAAACAGCCTAAATTTATGGATAAAAAAAATAAGATACCCATGTAATGCTCATAAATGTCAAAATCAAAGTTTCCATGATATGGATACAGTATGATATCATCTTGCAAAAATTAAATTTATTAGTGATTATCATCTTTATTATAAACATGTGGAATTTAGTTGTACCACAAATAACTAGGCATTATGCACATAGAAATATTGATTCAACTATTACAATGAAATTTTCTAATCCCAATGATGCATCTGAATCAATTTTGAAGAATGTTATTTGTCATTCATTAAATCTAACATCACTGACGATATCCTAATATCATTTATAAAATAATTTTATGAAATACTAAGGGCTTCTGAAGAAGAAGCTTGGGAAGGTAATTCGTATGGCCACTCAAAGTTATCTGTGGTGGCCATACTAATGAATATAAAGGAGGAACATCATTTTTTAGAAAGGTATTATGATAAAATATGCTAGTTATTACCTGAATTATTACTAAAGAATAATGCAATGACAAATAGTTTTTATGGCATAAGGAAGTTAATGTGAGGTTTTGGGTTTGCTGGTGGAAAAAATACATTATTATATTAATGGCTGTATGATATATTGGGGCATAGACAATAAAAAAATTACATGTAATTTTCATTAATAACCTCTGTACAAAAAAAAATAAAGGATGTAAAAGGCAAAAAACATATATTCCTCACAAAATGATGTATTATTTTTTATTGACTCCTCATTTACAAAGATTATTTGTAATTGATACTACTACTAATGATATAAGTTGACACAAAGGGCATGTTATTGAAGATGACATGACGCGACACTACTCAGATTCTTCTCCTTGGAAATATTTTGATGATTATCATCCATCTTTTGTAGATGAAAGTCAAAATATTAGATTAGGGCTTTGCACAGATGAATCTCAATCATTTGGACAAACAAAACAATAATACTCTTTATGGCTAATTATTATTACACCTTATAATTTATACTATAGATATGCATGAAAGATGAATATACATTTTTGTGTGTTATCATACCTGGTCTGAGAAATCAAAAAGACAAATTGAATATTTTCTTACAATCCCTTATAGAAGAGCTCACAAATTTATAGGAGGATGGTAACGAAACATATGATATATCTAGATAGTAGGACTTTAAAATCTTACATGTGAACAATAATTAACTTTCATGCATATTCAATATTATCTAGAAAGAGTACTATAAGAAAATTAACTCGTACTTATTGCATGGATGACTCAAATGCATTTTATCTAAGCAAAGGTGGAAAGATATCTTGGTTTGATAATCACCATAAAATCTTACATGTGGAATATCTATTTTGGATGAATATTGATATATTTAAGAAAGACCATAACATCATTAAAAGTACCAGATAATGAAATATTAGAAGTAAATGAAAGATATGAGTACAAAAATATTATGGATGTTGATGAAGATTGCATTAATGCACAAATTTCAAAGAAATATCATCGTGGTTGGATGAAAAAAAATATCTTTTGAGATTTATTTTATTAGAAAACAAATCTTATTAGACATAACTTAGATGTGATACATATTGAGAAAAATTTTTTAAATAATATTTTTAATACTAGAATGTGAAAGGTAAAACAAAAGATAATACTATATTTAGAGAGGATTTAAAAGAGTTAAGTTCATATCAAGAATTACATAGGGATGAATCAACGAATAAATTCACTAAGGCTTATTATAATCTTGAAAAGTATGCAAAAGAAGATTTGTGTAAATGGTTAATTGAGCTTAGGTTTTCTAATGGATATGCATCTAACATGGAAAGTTGTGTTGATATGAAGAAGCTTATGTTATTAGGAAATAAAAATCATATCTTTCATGTGTTTATATAAAGGATAATACCCATAATATTTCTTGAATTACTTCCACAAAATATTTGGGAAATATTGACTGAAATAAACCTTTTTAAAAGAATCTTACTTGTAATGTCATGAGAAAGGATGAAATGAAGTAATTACAAAATGACATCCCTATTATCTTATGCAAACTTGAGTGTAATATAGATGGATATGAACATAATCTAAAAATAGATGGATGTATCCATCTGAGAGGTTATATAAATTCCATAATCTAAAAATTTTAATGTATCCACTGAATATTTTTTTTTCTAATATATATCTATTTTTGATATCTTAGAAAATTAAAAAAATAATGTTCAGAATAAAGCCAAAGTCAAAGGATCAATATGTAATATCTACTTGGTTGAAAAGGATTTGACATTTTCTGAATACTACTTCGGCCACAATTGTATAATTGACATAACAAATTGTCATCAAAGAATGTATATGGTTTGAGAGATGGATCAGAAGAAAATGATATGTTTTTAATTTTTAGATGTGTGTAAGATCATATGGTAGAGAAACATCAAATAATATTTTGGATGACCTAGAGTATCATGCTGGACACACATACATTTTGTTGAATTGCAAGGAAGTTACACCTTATACTGAGTAATATTTATAATAATTTTATAATCTCATTTATTTGTCATTGTATGCGATATAACATTTTAATTAATTGAAATACCTTCAATTTTGTTTTTGAAGAATATTTGCTTAGGAATTAAAGTAAAGATAACCTCATATTGATGATGATACAATTGATGCAATGTTTGAAAAATATTTTGTAAATTAGTTTGAAAAATATGTCAAAATATATCTTAACATTCTTGGTTGTAAATAGCTATGTGCAACATTATATTTGTATGAATTTATACTTTATCATTTTGTAGGTACAATTTTATTTATCAAATTAATGTTACAGATAAATTAAAGATCTTGCAAATAAACTATTATGAAGTTTACAGATATATCACATACATTATATAAATGGATACAAATTTCACACTTTGAAATATGGCTAAAATTGGGCTATAATAAACAATGATGTTTGCATCAAGGGGTCTAACTATACTTCATGCACTACTAATCTTCATGGTCGACGTACTAAAATTCTATATGTGGAGTATCTTACTTTACCAAATAAGAGGACTGTTCTTTTTAAGTCGAATGGTTTGATCATATTCTAAATATGGGTACTATAATTCATCATCAATATAACCTTTTTGATGTGCATCATAATAAATTTTATCATAAGTATGAGCCATTTATTCTTGTGGTACAAGCCAAACAAGTGTGTTGCATCACTTGTCCAACCAAAACAAGAAATACTTATCACTAGTGGGCAATATGTAAATTAAAACCTAGATTAGCTATTGAAGTTGTTGAAAAGGATTTTATGGTCACTCCATCGAGTGTATCAACATTTCAAAAAAATAATGTGGAACTTCATTCAATTATTTGTGGGGTAGATGATGACCTTCAAAATTTACTTTTTGAAGGTAAAAATTATTTGGATATTGATGATAACAATGTTGAATAATATAATGAGGAAGAATTATTTGCAGAATTAGATGATGAAGAATATGTAGATAGAGATGATTTCTTAGAAATTTCTAATGATGACTAGAAATTCATTGACTACATTGTTATTTTCTAATTCTCATTTTGTAATTGTTAAAAAGTGGATGTAAAATTAAAATATTTTAATTAATTTTTCTAATATCAATGTGTTTATCATTATGTATTATTATTATGACATTTTCATATAATGTTATTATTGTCTCTGTATATTTTGATGTTTATGTAACTTGATATAGGTATGAAAGGTAACTATTAAGTGGTTGCGGATCTCAATGTGTGAGGAGAGGTAGCAGAAGTTAATTAATAGTTCCTGGAGGAGGAAATCTACATGTATTTAGTGACAACATTATAAATATATTTTTTCATTCTCTTACACATATAGAGGAAACTTTGGCATTACCTCATCATCTCATACATAAATTTATTACCACAGATATTTTATCTTCATCTCATTTTTCAACAGAAGATACTGATAGTTCTATTCTACCTATATTAGGAGGCCCATGCATTGATACTGTAGGAGTGGTACCGACATGATATTTATAATCCCTAATTTGCATACGAAATAATGAGAAAATCTTCATTCGGCCCACAATTAATAATAAATAGTACTTTTCATTCTTAAATTTACCATATTTATTCATTATCATTTTTAATGTTTTTTATTTCAATTAAATATAAAATAATATGTGAATGAAATTATAAATAAATTACAAATTTTGAATTTTTGTAACTTAGAATAATAATAATGTATGATATTGCTACTTATCTAACATTATCATTTATAATATTAAAAATAAATTTTAACTTAGTAGAAGCAAAAAATATATATTTTGTTTATATGTGTATGTATATGATGATTTTAAATTACTTATAGTTTTATTCCGTCTGCTTCTCATATAATTGGAATGATATTTAAGGAGAAACTAGTTACGTAAAGTATAAAGTGGAGCAAAGTGCCCCCAAGTATGAAAGAATTTTATTTAATAGAATTTGAGGTACATCTTTTATGTATTTACTTGTTTTCCAATTTGGTATAATATGATATATTATTAAAATAAATAAGTTACAATGTATTGTTTTTTTATTTGGTTTTTGTAGAAAAAATACAAATAGAATAATGCTTTGGTGGTATCGATGAAGGATATATGGAAGCATATGACAAGTATGAGATAAAATGACAGGCTTGATAAATAGAGAAAAAAGTATCGTAAAGATGTAAAGCCTAATAGTGTCTCCCTTAGTATTTAGATAAAGTGGTGGGAATACTAAAATGATGAGTGCAGGGTCTTGGTACCAATGCATCTTTATTTTATCCAAGTACTATTTGGAGTTCTTCATCATCATATTTTAATTACAATAATATATTTGATAAGAGGTTGCAAGAAGAGATGCAGGTTACATTGCAAAAGAAAAATGAGGAGATACAAAAGAAAATTGAAGAATTGAAAAAAAAGAGGCTGAAAGATTAAAAAGAGTAGAAAAATTGAAAAGTGAGGAGAAACGATTGAAAAGAGATGAGAAGAGAATAAAAAGAGAGGAAAAAAACGTAACAGAAGATTTTGAAGATGGAGAAAATTATATGCATGTTAGTTGGGACATTATCTATTTTTCATTATTTTGAAGAGGATTTATCCAGATTTGCAGAGGAAAATACTCGCCAAAAGAATAACTCGTAGTTATTTGTGATGTGTCGTTAATTTTTTGCAACGCATGTTTTTGATCAGAAATTATGGTTTTTGTGTTAATCTTCTTTTAATTACTTTATAAATTGTGTATTTATGGACATTTATGTTTATTATCTGACATTTTATTCTATGGTGGATGTTATGTGAATGTCATTTGATGAACAATATGTAGATGTTCTTATTTGATTATAGGTAATATAGTTTATATATATAATTTTATATAATAAACAACATACAGATACTAAACAAATGGAATTTGTTCCTGTTGTAGTTTATACAAATGGAAAATTCTATTTCTAAATCTATTTCTAAATAAAAATAGATTATTTTGTTTCTTTGATGATTCATCATTGATTTAGAAAGGTACCCTTTGCCAAAGCAAAATTTAGCGATGGAAAATAACGATCGCTATTTATAGATAAATCTTTGCATAATCTGTTTTTAAAATTTAGAGATGAGCATAATAGAAATGATTAATGGAATTAGCAATGGAATATGGTATTTCTGATTCTGTCTTTTCTTGTAGTGTTAATGGATATAACCTTAAAAGAAATGAGTCAAAATTTATAAATATAAAATTTTTTTACTAAGTTTTTTCACCTATATTTCAAATCATCATTAGTATTTTAAGGGTATATTAATAAATATTTATCTCATATCTAATATTTGATTAAACTATCTTTTTTCACATATGTAATATTCATCAAATAATTAGTTTATTTTTTAACTAATGATGCATATTATTCATATGTTCATTTTAATTTAATACATTAGCTAAACAATATTCATTGACTTTAAAAAATAAGTCAAAAATCAAAAATATATAATTTATTATCAGTAAGATTTTTGACTTATATTTTGAATCATTATACGAATTATAATTATAATTTTAATAAATATTTATTTCATATCTAATATTTTATTAATTTATTTTTTTCTCATGCACATAATATATATCAACAAATTAGTTTATAATTAAACATATATAACATATATGTATCTTAAATATTTAGATTACCAACATGCAACAATGTCAAAATCATCTTTGCAAAAAAAAAAATCAACGCTTCCACATTCAATTTCATAATGCAATGGCACAATCCTGAGAATTTCAAATATAACATATACACAACACACTTTCTGCTGGGTTATAGCTTACTCTGAATCAATTTTGGTAAAAAAATTTTAAAGTATACAATCTTCAATACAAAGATTTTTTTAAAAGAATTTCTTTGCCGAAGAAAAATCACGGGAAAATCAATACAGAGAAATAGAAGACATATAGTTACCAATAGTGTTTATCACAATCTAATGATAACAAATAGCTACTCTTTCTCTCCTAATTTCTTTCCTATTTTCTTTCCCTTCTTACTTCTTTATTTTTTTCTCTTTCATTATATCTATATATAGAGAAAAAAAAAACAAAATATGATCCATAAAAACAACCAATAAAAGTAATAAAATGGTGGAAAAAATAAAATAATTGGAAGGGGTTGGTGGGTCACAGCCAACACTATTGGTAACTGATAAGGAAGATGAATTTCTACTAAACCCATATAAGTATGTCTTTTCCTTTTCATTTTATTTTTGAGTCTTTATTTAGTTATTTTAATTTATGTTGAAAAATAAAAACCAAATTTTATTATTATTACATGAATTTAATAATAGGTTAAATTCTTTATGCTAGAATTGGTATAACTTAAGTAGTGATTCAATTTTTTTTGAAAAATTTCTTCTGTTTTCTACTTGTATTTATTGAAAGTTTTTTTTTGTTGAACTAGTATTAGTAAAAACATAATGTTAATGTTTATTTTGGAAAAATTAAGTTTAATATATCAAAATTAGATTATGCTTATTTAATAATCTTAATTTTGGAAAGGTTAAATTTTATGAATTAGTATGTTATATATTAATATATTATTTGCCTTTCAAATTCTAGGGGACTTGTAATTTATTATGATTTGTTTTTACTAGATTAACATAAAATATATTTAATCTAGCTAAAAATTAAAATTAAAAACATGTTAGATTAAAATATATATATATGTGAAATACAAAGACTAGGTATTTAATTTAGTATGTTATATATTAATAGGTAATTTTTCTTAATATAATTGAAAAACAAATTAAAGGAATTCACCAATTTTTTGTAGCAAGTATCAGTGGGTAGGCATTACCTAAGAATGCAAATCATGAATTTTCAGAAAATCAAAGTAATTTTATATCTAATAACCATTTAATTAAAATCCATGAATCCTTCATTGGGTTTATGAAAATTTTTAATTGTAGTTATAATTTATTTGATAGATTTTACATCAATGTAGACCTTAAAATTTAAACCTTCTCAATTTTTATCATCTAGTCTAGTCTTTTTGTCTGATACTCATAATTATAATGAAGGGTTCTTCTAAATTCAATCATCCCCTTCTTTCTTTTTCTTGATAAATAAAAAATTATGTAAATAATTCATTGAGTTTTTTCTATTCAATCGACTAATGGGAAGGGACCTAATAAGTCTATTATCTCTCTCTGGCACCAAACACAAATGATGGACAAGATAGAATTGCATTGTTTTTTTCTTCTTCTAATCTTTTCTAAACTAAAAGTTACCCTACAGATGGTCTTCTTGTATCTATCATGAAATGAATATACCATTCTATTTGCTTTATATGAGAGCATATTATAGCAGGAATATAATTTTATGTTCCTCCTTTTCAATGATAGTTTTAAAAAATTTCGAGGATGCCACTTGACATGTGTTTCATGCTAGTATCAAATGTATTTTGATGAGATAAAGTATGATATTACGTTAACAAAGAGCTTAATTATTTATGTACTCAATATTGGAGGCCATCTATCAATGACAATACAAATACATGATCTTTAGATGAAAATGGTCTCACTAATTGCTTGAAGACTTATGTGCTGTGAGTCAATATGATCACTAGTTTATGGAACGATGTCTATTAGATAGCTAGGGCCCACCTAGTCATTCTTTTCACTAATATGTGATGAGAGTTCTTCAAATACTTTTGATTTATTTATTTACTCAAACTCTCCTTGAACTTAACCAATATTATTCGGTGGATCATATATGACCTTGGAGCCTCGAGATCAGAGCATATAATGCCCACATTTCAACCACATGATAGGTGATATATCAAATATCTTGGGGAAAAATATCTAACATTCCCAGGGATAAAACTCATCCCCCCAAGATTAAAGCATCCTTCCCTTTTTGTCGAACTTTTATTTTCCAAATAAGAGTTGATATAGTCATACAGTGACTAGGTTTAAAAATTTATTTGTTAGATAAATCCTATCATTTGATTTAGATAGTTGAGGATATCAATTTTGTTTCACAAGGTATACTAGTGAGATAAATATATCCAATATTTTTTATGTCTTGTTTTTATATGTACCCACAAGCTCTAACTAGGCTGGCACATAATGAATAGTTTATACCAAGACATTTGTTTCTTATAATTTCTAAAAAATCTTCCGAACGAACCAACTAGGGTGAGAAAGGAGGCTTGAGAATTAGATCTCCTACACACAATGAAGATTTAGATAAAGAGGATATGACTTGACCAGAATTAAAGTTTTTTCACATGGATGCACAAAAGAAATGATGAGCTAGTACCACATTGAAAAATTATTGTTAATCTAGTTACTAAAAAGTATAAAGAACCTTTGAGTATTAAATAAATGCTAATATTCCACCTAGTAGTTGTGGAGATTGAGAAAACTAAAATTTTTCCAATAAAAGGGTAATTCATTGTGAAGGGTTCTCGTATTCAAATGGAAGAGGAAGTCACTAAGAATATTTATATTTCAGAAAGAGGTTGTATATAAAGAATAGATGAAGCACTTCGTTGAGGAGGCCAAGGAGGAGGCAAATGAATATATATAAAAAGGATTGCATATCACAATATAATATTTGTTATCATTTGTTGAAAAAATCATCTGTGGAGAAGGCTCGGGAAGAGGTAGAAAAGGTGGTGCCAAGCTAGAATCAAACTAGATATGCTCCAAAAGAACTTAGTCAAGTTTAAAATTAGAAGATTTGTCTCTAAGAAAACTTAATAAAGGTTTAGATTAGATCTTCAGCTATAAATGTATGTATCTTTTAGGATAGAATTAGTAATGATTCTCCACATGTGTCATACAATAATCTAGAATCTTTCAAACTATTATCCTTGACTTATTTCTAAAATTATGATGCTTTTTAGCTATGGATGATGTATATGCATTAAAAATTATCAACTTTTAGGAAGATGAAAATAATATAACTAGTGTGGAGAGGATAATAATAGATGAATGGTATCTTCCAGTTGATGGGAATGAAGTATATCCACATGTTCTTTATTTTGTGGACATTTTGCATATGAACTTTTTCTAGTATATTGCACTTAATGTTTGAACTAGATTGTTTGATATGCGAGTTATTTAAGCCTTGATGTGCATGATGTGCAAAAGCTGAAATGTTTTTTTTTTTTTGAAAATATAGAGTATTTAAAAAGATGAATGGCATTTTGCGGTATAAAAGTATTTTTTATAGATTTCGAAAGAAAATAAGATGTGCTATAGAATTAAAATGCTCTTTGTTTAGGCAAGATAATATGTTTTATATGCCGAAGAGCTTTTGCTTAATATTAAGGTATGTGTGAAAGACTATAAAGCCTTCACATTGTATTTAGAAGACTTAAAAGTCTTTTTATTAAATTTAGAAGACTAAATACTTAAAAATTAATTTTTGAGAGATAAAATATGTAGTTTGATATATGATGCAATATATTTATTAATAGGGCATGCATATGTAGTTGTGACCCAAACATTAACTTTGACTATTTGAATAATTTAATTTGTTGAGTATCTGAGGTGATATTGCTCATTTAAATAATGAAGTTAGAGACTGTCCATAAACTATAAATAATCAATTCGGACAATAAGCTAGTTAAAATTTATCTATCACCTTTAAATTATCACTTAGGATAATTAGTTAGTTGTTGTCCAGTGTTCTTATGCAAGTACCCATGAAAGTAGTTTTCTAGTACTCTCACACCATTACTTAGGGAATAAAGTAATGACTAATTGTAAAAATTGTTAATCCAAACTATTTGATATTTGTTATTATTTGTTTAGACACTTTAAAATGATATTTTTTTTTGCTCGTAATTGTTAGTCTAGATTTTATAAAAATGAAGTCTTGTATTCAAAAATATAAGTTCATACATTATGAAATGAAGCTTGATATTCAAAACTATCCGTGGATACTATGTAAAATAAAACATGATATCCAAACTAATAGTCTAAATTATATAAAATGATGCCTGATATCCAAAATCTTATTCCATAAAATGCTAATTGATGTTTGTAGTCTAAAACAATTAGCATAAGCAATGTGAAATAAACTTTCTTGTCCAAAACTATTAGTTCAAATTTAGTGTGTAGCTAATTGACAGTTAAAATTATAAGGAAAGACAATTAGAGATCAATCCTTTTACTATTAAAAGTACATTTTTAAGTATAAAATATTCCAAATAAGAGAGACAAATATCTCATTTAGATCATTTAGCGTATATGATCGAGCTGCTCTACTTCTAATTACTACATATGATTTTCCCATCCCAGTTGTAACAATATAACATCATGGTCATGGGATAAGCCATGTTTTTAAAGACTCGTTATATGACCCTGTTTCTCAAGCAGGTAGCTTATTTTTTAATATATTTATTGTAACAAAACAACCCTTACTAATATGAGGCTAGTTTGATATCCTTACTTTTTCAATTTTTATTTGATAAATTTAGCTCTTAAGATGTGTGAATTATTTGCCAGTAAGGAAAAATTCAACTCGATAATGGTTAGTGTCAATCTTTATTGGTATTGTTAATTTATTTTTATATGTAAGGTTCAAAAAGAGAACCCAACTAGTCTTTGGACCATAGTCTAATGTGCTCATGAAAGTTTTAGTTATTCTTCGGCCTAGTATCCTTTTGGTCCTTGAATGTTATTTTTAACAGAAGTAGTAATAACCTTGTTGGTGGCTTAAGCCTTCCTATTTTTTTGAGTATATCTTAGAGTATAGTAGATTTATTTTCTTTTAGAACAAATTTCATGAGAAACTCCACTATCAAATTGGAGCTAGTTGCTCATAATTATCACATTGCAGATATCAAACCAATAGATTATGTTTCCAAGTAATTTTGATGATATTTTTATCCAATATGAAATCATAGGCTTATGCTTCTATATACTTTATGAAGTATTAAATAGCGAAAAAAAGTGGCTTTTTTTTGTGCAAGAGCAATTGGACAAGACCAAAGTATACTAATTTATCATCTCATGAAAGATCATGTACTTGTAAAAATCACTCATGTGGATGGACACTAGTCACTAGCATGTAAGGTTGACCATTGATGTCCAAGAGTATTACTTATTCATACTTTAACAAGTTTTTTTTTTTTGTAAATCTACTATTATTAGCTAGAATTTCTAATTATCTAGGCAATTTAAGTATGAGGTGAAAAAAGAAATTTCCTATGGCTTTCTATTAATAAATGACAAACATGAACACTAGGCTTACACTTCAAGAGTGACTTTAGTATGAGAAAGTAATTCTTCTATTCAAGTATATAAGATTATAAGAAACAATTAATGAGTTTTGGATGAGTTTATATTATGTAGCAAGGAAAGAACTATAACCAGTTATGATAAACAATATATAGGCCACTGTCATATCAATGTTTCTTATGTACATATTCTAATGAAGAGATTTCTCATTTTTGCATCGAGATAGATTATTTTTTAATTGATTATTATGTGTAAATTATTAATTCATCAGACCAAGATATTTTTACAAGTGATCATTTTTTAGCTCAAATTTGTTTGTGCTTGCCTGACCACTGACTATATGATTCATTGTAGATAATAGCTTTGGAAATTGATAATAGGTGGTTAAAATGAAGATTAGAACTATACGCCAATTTTAATTCAGTGCAGAAAGGTATGTCTAATGCAATTTAGTTAGCTCATTTCTTAGATGCATTTAAATCATTACTAATGCAATGGATCTTATAAGAATTCTAAAGTTAAATGTGATTGGTTGTGATTACTACTGAGATAATTGACTAGTGTAGAAATTTGTTGTATTCATTTATCCTGTGCTTGGTAAGGGGAGATTGAGGGGAGGGTGAAATTTTTTTTAGTTAGCCCAATTCTCTATTGTTTTAGATAAATCCAATTTGTACTATATAATACAAATAAAAAGTTTGATATTACTATGATTTGAATATATTATGGTTAGAAATATTGATATGATTTATGAATGCAATTCAAAGAGCTAATACAATTTGGTGAGTTTCCATTTTTTATAAGTTTTTTATTGAATAACACTACAACAATGATAATAGTTTTTTGATAATTCAATATTTTGCAAGATAATTTTTGGCTCTAGCCAGAGCTTTTGCACACTCATTGATTCATCAATCTGTCTTAATTATTTTAATAGCATTAGATATAGGTTTCGATATGAATCTCATAGGAGCAACAACAAAGATTGCAACTATAGCATAATTTTAACTCTAGGTAGATAGGAAGCATCATCTATCTGGATTGTACATAAATCATCATTGGAAGTTTTTTCATACTCTTTAGAGAGTTATGTTAAGAAATAATCAGGATTTGCTCTTTTGCGGCTAGGTGGGTACATATTGAATTTGAAGTTCGCTTGGAAAAATAACCATAATTTCTATCATAATAATTGAGTTTTTTTTTTTCATACAAACTTAATTCCTTAGAATATAGTGATTTTATGTGAGACTAATATTGAAAAATCAATACTTAGCTTACTAGTACATTGTCATGCAATTACATCTCAACACACACACACACACACACACACACAATATAATTTTTAATAAAAAAAAAAAGAAATTAATTTTTAAAATCAAAAATCAATTTTGGTGGGCAATTTTTGAATTTGAAAACCATGATTTTCTAATTAGGGGGCAAAATCATATTTATGATTTTTGAGTCAAAATATAAAATACTTTAGGTTTTGGACTTTTGGTGTATGTTTTTTTTTTTAAATAAAATTGATACCAAAACATAATGATTTTTGTTTTTGGAACACAAAAAATAATTCTCTTTATTAAAATATTTTTATAAAACAAAATTATCCAAAAAAAAAGTAAACAAAAAATATAATTAGTCCAAATTCCAATGACACTAATTATTTAGGGGACATTATGTTTTGGGGTGATTCCACATAAATTTTTAAAAATTAGAAACTAAAATTTTAATATTTGAAAAAAAATCATAAAACTATAAATAAATTAAAATTAAGGGCACTCGAATTCGCACTCCCTAAACTACCCTTGCTGGTCTCTCCAGGCCCCCCCTCACTCTCACCTGTCTGCCCTCACACTTTGCCGTCTCTTCCCACCCCTCTCTTCCCGCCCCTCTCTTCCCACCCCTCTCTTCCCACCCCTCTCTTCCCACCCCTCTCTTCCCGCCCCTCTCTTCCCACCCCTCTCTTCCCTCCCCTCTCTTCCCACCCCTCTCTTCCCTCCCCTCTCTTCCCACCCCTCTCTTCCCGCCCCTCTCTCCTCACCCCTCTCTTCCCGCCCATTTTCCCTCGCCCCTCTCTTTCCACCCCTCTTCCCTCGCCCCTCTCTTTACTCGCCCCTCTCTTTCCACCCATCTTCCCTCGCCCCTCTCTTTCCTCGCCCCTCTCCATCCACCCCTCTCCGCAAGCTCCATCATGTAGCTTGATAGAGCTCCATGAGCTCTAGCAAACTCGACGTGGAGCTCCATTATGGAGCTCATCGTTCTTCAGTGAGCACCACGTCGAGCTCGATGGAGCTCCAGCAAGCTCGACGTGGAGCTCCATTATGGAGCTCGTCATGCTCCATGAGCTCCACGTCGAGCTCGATAGAGCTTCAACGAGCTCCACGAAGGAGCTCACAGAAGCTCCTCAAGCTTTAGTGAGCTCCACATCGAGTTTGCTGGAGCTCTATAGAGCTCCATGTCAAGCTCCCTGGAGCTCGACAAAGCTCCTTTGTGGAGCTCGAGGAGCTCCATCGTGGAGCGAGCTCTATTTATATTGAGCCATGCTTCTGTTTGATTGTTGGGCTCTCACTTGGTGAGATTAATGCTTCACCCTCAATGATATTTAATTAATAAATATATCAGTCGCGCTATAAAGTTTTTATATGACTATTTATTTTTATTGGATATTGAACCTCATATATAAATTCTATTTTTTCTTTTCGATTTTTGAATAACATAATTTTATTGAGTTTTATTGTGGTTTGCTCTCTGTTCTTCTTATCGCGATTCTTATTCTTCTTGGAATGCTCTTCTTCTTCTTGAACACCTCTCTGTAATCCCTTTTGAAGCACGGGAATCATGCCTCTAATACAACAAGCTCCACGTTAGAGCTTGTTGAGAGGGGCGGGTGGAGATGGGCGAGGGTAGATGAGCGAGGGGCGAGGAAAGACGGGCAAGGGCGAGGGGTGAGGATGAGAGCGAGGGGCTGTGGAGATTGGTGAGGGTAGTTTAGTACTTACAAATTAGAGTACCCTTATTTTTAATTTATTTATAGTTTTGTGAATTTTTTTAAAAATTTTAAAATTTTAGTTTCTAATTTTTAAAAATTTTGGGGATTCACAAAAAAAATAAATCTTCCAATTATTTAATAGCTTTGTCATCAATTCATAATTATATATGAAAGAAAAGCACAGTGTTTACTGTCGACTGTCGAGTCTCCCAAGGTTTGATGCAAAAGAAGTGAAAATAATTTAGTGTTGTGGAAAAAGCTCACCATCTGTTCCAGGCTGATTCGTTTATATATTGAGGCACTTGACCCGCTGCCCGTCTTGGCTCTGACCTTAGACTGGGAGTTTAGGCAAGCTGATAAGATTTCTTGATCATCGCTCTCCGAATAAAAGAGATGACGGTACACCATGAACCACCAGTAAAACCATGATCTCTCTCGAAGTCACAGTCGCCTACGTTTCTAACCTTTGTTGTTTGTTCCTGGACGCAGGAAAACGCAATCATCGTTTTCGAAAATGCTCTCCAAGAGGGTGATCGCGGGCTGTTAGTGAAGATCGCTTCAGAAAATATCACAGGTCAACAACTATTTATCTGTCTTTATCTGCAACTAGGAAAACTCTAAGTCTGCAGTTAATCCGGTTTTTATCTGTTTAGCTTTTGTAGATGAATGTGGCTTGTTTAATTTAAAACGAAAATGATTTTCACAGAGCTCAACGCTTTGATGCTTGAGAAAAATGGCAAGCGAAATATGATGCCGTTTATTCTAAACTGGAATCGATGTTCTTTAGGCTCGGAAGGGACGCTCAAATGGGGGAAACACAAGTTCGAAGTTACGGGAGAGAAAGTGGATGCATATACGGTAGTGACCAAGGCAAGAAAGAAGTTAAAACACGCCGGCAAGATAAGCTTGGAAATTTTCAAAATTAACGAGAAAAAAGATAAGAAGAAAGAAGAAGATGGTGGGAACAGCGATAAAAAAAGCAAGGACAAGAAAGCAGATAATGGAAAATTGGTTTCTGATTCCCACAATTATTCGTTGGGTTCCTATAGCTTGATGCCGCCTCATTACTCCCAACCTTACGGTGCCGGCACCGCTGCCGGTGCCGCTGTCGCACCCTATTATGGAGATGGTAGAATGGCTTATCAGCTCCAGCGAAACTATCGGAGGGATCAAGAAACATATTCTTTTTCCATGATGCTCCTCTTGTTCTTATTTCCTGCAATTTTTCTCGTCTACATCTTCAAATGACCTTTGCTTTTTTTTCTGTAAAATTATTGCTGGTTTGAATTTTGATAATTTACTGACCACTCGTTGCCACATCGCCTTCTTCCAACAAGTTTGGATAGATAGAGAGAGAAAGACGGAGATTAGAGTGAGGGGCTAGAGTGTGTGTGTGTGTGTGTGTGTATGTGTGTGTATGTGTAGGTGTGATTAGATAGGTGTGTATATTTTGGTTTGTGTACACACATACAAACACACTACACCCACCACTACAATAAAAACAATAATCAATGACGCCTAAAAAGCGTCATTATATATATATATTATTACTTATCGAGAGCGTCATCCGCCAGCATGACATAAAAAGATTATACATATAATGATATTTTTGTGTAGTGTCGTTGAATCATATCTTGACGGTAAAATAAAGCGTCATTTTTATTAATAATGATGCTTTATTTTAGCGTCAATGTATAATTCAATGACACTGTAAAAAAGCATCATTATATATTGTAGGTATCGAAAAATTTTTTTATACTATGACGCTTAGAAAAAGCGTCAAGGAAGATTATAATTTAAATAAATTAAAATTTAATAATTATTGTAAATATATTTTCATCTGTTATTGTAATACTGCATGCACATAAGAATAAAATTCTTTACAATCCATACCAAGAAAATAGTTTCCAAGTACAATGGGGAACTCAAATTTCTTACAAATTAAAAAAAAATATAACACAATTTCAACATTCGTTTTTTAAATTTAATTCAAAATTTTTGATATATGCAACTCAATTGTGCCTTAACTCCATAAAATTGATTCCTGCTTGCCTGACAAAGTTGAGAGTTAATTTCCAAATAAGGTAACCTGCATACAAATAGATGAACAATAAATACTTACACTTGCAAAAATAAATATATTATAGAGCATTGGAAAAAAAAACAGGAATGATAACAACATATCATAAAAATAATTTATATAACAATTGACATATATGATTAAATAAATTTAACAACAACAAAAATAAAGTTAGTAGTAATGAATAAAATATAAAGCTGGAGATTTATCAATTATGGCATAAAAGTTGATAAAATATTTTAAAATACAAAATAATAATAATCCATTTAAAACCTAAAGGTGTGTAGTGAGTTCAAAAGAGATATAAATTACGAACCTCATCAAAAGTTAATGTTGTAAATCCCAAATTTTGTTCATGCTTCAATAAAAAAAAGTATCCCCAATGCTTTTCAAACCGAAGAAAGTATTAATTGAGTCACCAACATCACCCATTCAGATCGTACTTCATCCAACTCTTCTTTTTTGTATGATTCCTTCTCATTAAACTGTTGAAAAATAAAGTATTATCTTAATCAATAAATTTGGAAAACTAAAAATAACTGATATATTGAGAAACAACAAATAAACACATACCTTTGATGTTAGACATCATTGATCAAGAATAATATCTCTCATATATCCACATTCAACATTACCTTATTGTCTTGGGCACTGAATGTAAAATAAAATCAATATATATTTATATAAAGTTACTTGCAAGTCATATTGTAAAAAGTTTAAAATTAAGCAAAAGACACTAAATATTATATTACTCAGTTAATGAGTTATGTACCCCCAGTACAACCCAATTAGGCTCTCTTTTTGATGATATATGTTTTTAAAGTGAAGATTTCTTTGAGCACTGCATTAAGAAAAAAAATTTATGTTGCCACCAATTGCTTCATTATATAATAAGAAGAGAAAAACTTACATATTAACAATATCTTTAAGATCATCTGCATGTTGATGATGCAAGAAATCAAGGTAATAGGCGATCAAAGTCCTTATTTCAAGTACCACCAATACCCAATGACAACTACAAAATTAACATTAGTGTAATAACGTATCATTTATAATTTGATATATATGCATACTTATAACCTTACTTATGTTAAATAACTTACCCTGGGTTAAATGGAATAAAAATAAAATCTGCATTATTTGCATTCATCAACCGATTAGCTAGAACCATTGACCTATTTTTCTTATTTGCTTCTCCCAATCCAGCTTTGAAAACCAATGTTGGATTTACAAAAATAAATCGCTCTTCCTCTTTAGCATCAACCATGTTTTTATACAAATGCCTGATTTAATTTCACACAATATTTAAAAGTTATAATATTTTACTTTAACTAATAAATCATATTCTCACATTGTAAGCATGGACATTTAATGGATGTTTTATTTGCAGAATTTTATATTACAAATGCAACAAAGCATTCAACTCCATCTTCATATTCCTTCGATTTTCTATCCTTTGAGATCCATGAACAATCCATTTTTAAAGAAAATATTAATTCCAATAGATATCACACTTCAAATGGAAGAACTCATCAACATTCCAGTGTTATTCGTTAAGTAACCTCTATTTTATCTGTTAAAAGAAAATTAAAGAATTAAATATTTAAAAAAATATTTAAATGCATGTCAAATATAAGATAAAATATTTAAACAAAAAAATATCATTTAATTATACTTTAAATTAAAGTAAAATATGATAAAAGTCATTTTATAGATATGACATTTAATGTCTCTAGGTCCTTAGTCTCGTTGATTTTGAAATAGTATGACTATAGAGCACACATTTATATGAACTATAGCCTCATTTTTCAAATCAGAATTTTAAAAAATAGAAATAACTATAAAAGATAGAAATAGCATGACTATAGTGAATGACTATAAAATAAATTGGAGAAGAAGTTTGCATTGAATCAGAGATAGAAATAAGAATTTTCAAATCACCAATTTCCTCTAGACGGAATCCCCAGAAATGACTGGTGCCAAACTAACAAATGGTCTCGACACAAAGGATTTGTATTCTCCAGCAAAGGAAAATGTTTCCAACAAATGCAGCGCTTGTTGTGATACTTGTTTGCGAAGATGGTGTGATTGAGCTTAAATAGCGGTGAAGTATTTAAAGGCTTCAAAAATAGATGAACGATCCAAAATATAAACTATTATTGGTCGCCACTGTTTATTTTAGTAAATGGATAGAGCTGACACTTTTTCATCAATCAAAGATAGAAAGGTTACTCGATTTATCTGGGACTCTAGCTACTTCGACATGCCAAGATCAATTATATTTAATAACGGGCGACAATTTTAAAGCCAAGTCTACCAGGACTTCTGCCATGAATTGAAAATAAAAACTTATACTTTACCCCTTGGTATCTGCAAAGCAATGGCCAAGTTGAGGCCTCCGACAAAACCATGTTGATTACCTTGAAAAAACAACTAGACTCTGCTTAATGTAAATGGGTGGAAGAGCTTCATGAGGTGCTCTGGGTGTACTGTACCACTACCTAAAAGTCAACTGGAATCTCTCCTTTTGCGCTCACTTACAAGATGGAAATTATTATCCCTACCAAAGTTGATCGGCCACCATCCAAATAGTTGCACACGATTCAAAAAATACGAAATCAATAGCCACGGTGTTAGATATAAGTGAATAACAACGAAAAGTTGCAGCAGCCCGCATAACACCCTACCAATGCGTATGATTCAAAAATCCAAATCTTATTTCTATTTGGATTAATATGTGTTTCATTGTAAGAAAAAAAAATCATAATAAAATATATAAATATTAGAGACAAGTAAACGCATATTTATAGATTTACAAAAGATATTCATAATTTTAATAGAATGATAAAGTATGGTAAAACATTAATAAAAAAACATAATTTTAAATAAGTACAGATGAAAAAATAAATAAATTTATTTATGATTGATCTCAATGGTGCACTACATTTAATTTATTTTAAAAACAAGAACAAATTTATGAATGAATTATTAAATTGGATGTCATTTTATGTCACCTATGCTAAGGCAGGATATTGTTTTTTTTTTTGAAGTTATCATTGCGACATTGGTGTTCTCAATGAATGAACCTTATCTACTTATATTTTTGTTGAACAGTTGCTATATAAAAATTAATATTAACATATTGAATAAAAAAATCATAACTCCTAAAATTTAGAAAAAAAATTGCAACAAAACTAATTAATTAATATTTTATTGCTCTTCAATTCATCAAAATAAATCAAACTATTCTTTCCCCTCTTCAATGTAGACAATTAAAATGAAAAATGTTGAATATAAAAAAAATATGAATCAGATATAAAAGTACCTGGGTGAGAATCAAAAAAATCATCCAATAGATGCAAGATAACATATGACTCAAAAGTTGTTGTGCATTAATAAATATGTGGGTTGCATCAACTTGTGATTCGATCTAATTCTAATATACATACACATACACACACGTTTATTGCACTTGTTAGTAGCACTTAACATGAGAATGGTGAAGGTGATAGATTGGCAAAGCATCTGCATTTATAAGGAGAAGTTGACTTCGGGTTTGAACAAAAGAATCATGGTGACAAACTTTAGGAATTTTAAACAAGGATCACTCAGTTCAGCCCAACTCTTCCGCTGTTCTCGCCGAGTGTTCTCGACAAATAGAGCATATAATACTGTATTTATAATACATGCGGTATATGCTAAATCACTCGGAACACAGTCACATTAATTAAATAGGTTAACAAAAACGAAGATCTGATACAAGTATAAGCATAATAGAGAAACTTACAGGATGCTGCAAAAATGACAAATGATTTCGAAGTCGCGAGCTTGAACCCTAACTGTTGGAAATGACTAAACGTGATGAAGAAGAAGCACAACTATTTCTAACGATAGATTAATCTATATAATTAAGTTAAAAATAACTTCTAGAAACAATATTAATCTAAATTTTGTTGTAGTAATAATGACGCTTCTAGAAAGCATCATAAAAACTTAATAAATTTTACAAATAATGTCGCTTTTAGGAAAATTGTCATCAAATGTCTAATTACACATCGTATAATGATATTTTCTAAAAGTGTAAAGATATAAAGTGTCATTAATTTGTAGTTTTGCTGTAGTACACATACATAGTTGTGTGTGTGTCTGTGTGTATATATTCTATTATATATACACATGTAAATCCTATATAAATGTATAAACATAAATAAATAAATACACACACACACAGTTGATAATTTAAAAACAATGAAAAACTGACTTTTGAAAATGAAAATTAGTTTTAAAATCACAGTTTTTCAGAAACTAAACTGTGATTTACTTTTTGAAAAATAATGGTTTTGTTTTATTTTTTAACATCCCAAAATCAAAAATCAGTATTTTCAATATGGGAATTAAAAACACAAATATTTTATATTTAAAGATATTTTTTAATAAAATTTTATGATTTTAAGACTAAATTATATACACTTTTAAATTTGATCTCCAAAATATAATTATGTCTATAATTTTCATTATTGGTAAAAAAAACTATATTTTTCAATTATTGGTTTTTTATATATTTTTTATCATTACTTAATAATTTATTAAATGATTTAGAATTATATATATATATATATATATATATATATATATAATATTATCATATAAAAAAAGAAAAATAAATAAAATAAATAAATTTAGTATTTTTTTTTCTGTTAACCTTATATTAGAATAAAATAAAATAAAATAAATAATATTTTAAAATAACGACTTTAATAATTTATTGGAACGTGGTGTGGGAAAGAGAAAGGGCTAAGACTTGACTTCTGTTTATCTTTTACTTTTTCAAGAGGAAATGAATATCAAAATCATTTGTGTTATCTGGCATCGTCATTTGTGACGTTGGCATACAGTCATATGTTATACAGTTTTACTTTTCACCTTTACCCCAGGGTAACTTTAATTTTACCTGTCTTCGTATTTCGGATCGGGTTTTCCGGTTCACATTCAAGGTAAGCGACCAATATTTAGTATGCAATTTTCATTAAATTAAAAAGAAATGCAATTCCTGAAAAAAAATAATGACACCGACACACGTCACATACTCACATAGTCACGTTCTTTTGAAAAATATATTCAGGGAAATTTTAAATTTTTTTTTTGCATTTTGGAAAACGGAAAAAAAAAATGTTATTCGGACTGGATGATCAAAATTTAAATAATATTCAATAAATTTCTAGCCAAAAAATTTAATTTATCATAAAATTATTTTTCCTACAATTTTTATGTATGCACTATAAAGCATAATTTTTTTTTTCTAGATTAAAAAAAATGTAAAAATAAAGAATAAGTTTTTTTTTCAGAAAATTATATTTTAGGCCACAAAATAAAAATATTTACATTTTTATAAATTTTTAAAAAAAATTATCAAAAGAATAAAATATATGAATATTTTAGGCCACAAAATTAAATATTTATGTATACTTATATATTTATATATACAAATACACACACACACAGACATATATGTTTGTTTTTGTGTGTAAGCATGTATAGAGTAGTATATATATATATATATATATATATATATATATACACACACACACACACACACAAATATAAATTTTAATTAAAAGAAAACAAACCACTTTTAAAGTAAGTTTTGCAAGAGTTTGTTGGATAAAAAATCACAAATAATAAAAAAATAAAAAACACCGGGACAACAGATCACGGATTCAAGGTTACTTGGAAACCAAAAAAACAAATACTTGAAATATTGAAAAATACTTTATTTTTTTTAAATTAAAATGGGTACCAAAATATAATTTTTTTTAATATTTTTGGATCCAGAATAAAAAATAAAAACAATAAAAATAAAAATATAAGTTTCTGTCCAAGCACGACAAGCATGAAGAACTGGGTCGATTGAACAACAGCAGCGTCGAGTCACCATATGAGCGAGAGTGGGGCACGTGCTTGGGTCAGCGACCTCTACCACGGCCACGGCCACGGCCACGTCCTCGACCACGCCCCAAGGGCCGTCCTACGAAGACGCGACGAAAGAGAGATAAGTATAGCGTAACGCACTAGCAGTTGGGAATCACGGGGGGAGGGGGGGGGGGGGAGGATAGAGGATACCAGCAGTAGCTTTCTTGGGTTTAACCTTGGGGGTGTCCTCGACCAGTAGGGTCTCCAGGTTCAAGCTGTCGGGCAGGATGTAGTAGCGAATGTTGTTGCCACGCACGCTCATGTGATCGAGCGTCACCGGGTTCTTCCCTTTCAGTGTCAATTTCACCGTCTTCAAATGCGTGTTCATGCTCACGTCCACCCCTGCAGAGCACGCACCACGCACGCACAATATGTAAGATAAAAAGTTCTGCCGCCACCCCACGCTTCACTACAACACACGCAGGCACATCAGTCATTCTATCCGGATCTTTGTCTTGATCTTGCCTTGAATAGTCGACTCGTGAGCAGGGCGGGGAACAAACAAGAGAAGATCAGGTCAGGCAAGAGGGCACAGTCCGCGGGGCTTAGTCAAGAGGAAGGCTAAGGCTGGCACATGCCATGCTGGGCAGGAGCTAAAAATGCTCGTGATATGCAATCATTTCATTAACAGATGATCAAAAAATTATAAATCTAACTGTCTATTTGCAGAAATCCACTGCCTGTCAAATTCATGCCTTAAAAAACTATTTAAAAAATAAAAAAGAAATTACTTAAAAAAAAAATCTTTAAGTGAATTATTAATATTTATTTATTTCACAATTAATCTATACGTTTTTTTCTATCCCCGTTCTAAAAATAATATTGGGCCATGTTTGTGACAATTTTTTTAAATAAATTTATATTTTCAATTTTAAAAATAAATACCTGTTATATGCATAAAATTAAGATACATAGTATAATTACGCTACATTTAAATTAAATAATTTTATTTAATAATTTTTAAATAAATAAATCAATTAAAAAATAAGTAAAATATTAAAAATTACTTCTCCTCCTAATCTATCATAAATAAATAATAATAATAAATAATAAATTTAATAAAAATAAATTACAAATAAATATAAATAATAATAATAATTCAACCGACATATCAAATGGCAAAATAAGATTTTCTCCTAGGCTCAGTCACATAGCCTCTACCCATTGCAATCTTTACATCAAAAAAATATAATATATTAATTCTCAAATAAAGTTAATTTAGCAGAGAAATATTTGAAATTTGATAAATTTCAAAATCATTAAAATCAATCACAATGAGTTAAGAAAAGATATAATAAAATTGATTACTAGCATATATTTTTTAATTAAATTAATATAATACCAACCTACTTCCAATTTTTGAAGAACTGTAAAATTCCTAGGCCACCAATAAAATTTAACATAATAAAAAATTATAAATTAAAAAATAATTAATAATTAATAATTAATAAAATTAAGAAATAGAATACAGCTATTTCTATGATATCCAACATTTTGATTTATTATGATGATATTTGTTCCACACTCTAAATTTGTTATTGAGCCTTAAAAAATTCCAAATGAATATACATATCTAATAATTAAATTATTTATTGACTAACAATATATGATATAGAATTATATCAATAATAAGAATAATAAATTTATTATTGATGACCCTTCTCATAGGGAGCTTAGCTGGTGAAGACTCTCAGGCAATGACCGGGAGGTCACGGGTTCAAGTCTTACCAGTGAGGGGTACTGGGAAATTCTCCTTACCTTCTCGGTTCTCCGGGGGCCCAATGAGATGTAAGGGCCCACGTAAGTAGGCCCTAAAACTCTTGGTTATCAAAAATAAATAAATAAATAAATAAATTTATTATTGATAATTCAGATTAAAATATAAAAATATCATTTTTAAAATTTTTAAAATTTTTAAAATTTTTTAATATAACAAATATATGTTCATCTGCGTAAACTCTAACCATTCGAATGTATATGCAATATTAATAAAATATTTAGCAAGTAAAAAAAATAATCTAATTTTAATATTATGACTATTTAAATAAAAATCAAGTATTTAAAAAACTAGTCTTTAATTTTATTATTTTATTACTAAATTATTTATATAAATCTTATGGTTAAAGTGAAAAAGTAAAAAATATATTAAAATAAATATTCACATATATGAACTAAGTAGAAGAACCAGCTAATTAAATTCATAAAAAATTAAATAATATATTTATATATTATAACACTAAATATGATAATATTAACAAGTATCCAATTACATTAATTGATACCATAATCAAATAAAATGACTATTATTTAGATAAATTGAAACAAACTATGCGGTGAACTATCCAATAAGAATATGCTATAATAATACTTAGATATTTAATGTCGCAGCATATCATATAGTAATAATAATAATAATAATTTAAATTTATTAAATTTATTAAAATCATACAAATTTATTTATTTCATATTATTTAAAATAATACATAATATATTAAATCATCCAATATCTAACATATTATATTAAATCATCTAAAATCTAGCATAATATTAAAATTTATTTTTTCTATAACTATAAATATATAATATCTCACATGACAATATTAAAGACATTGAGACTACTACTTGTGTTAATTTCAGAATCAGACATGATGATTTAAATTATACTACAGACATAAATTAATCATAAATATCAAAAAATTAGTATATATATTTTGATGTTATTATTATGTTTTTAATTTTTTTCAATTTATTATTACTTCTTAAGTTATAAAATTAAAATTCAAAACAAGGTTACTTCTTTATTGAGTTCAAATATTTTTTTTATTTTAATATTAAATGCATCATAGTTTAAATTTAATATTTTAATTTATAAATATTAAAAAATTATCTAAAATTAAAACACAAAAATGAAAACTAGTGCATGATGCCATAACCATGGCTAGTGCCATTGACTAGTTGGCCAGTGGCTATGTCGTGCCACTAGTCCAACCCAACAAGGCTTATTGAGAGAAGCTAAACATTAGCAGTGCCACTCAGCATAGCATGGGCAGAGACCCATTCGCGGCATGTCCGAAACGGCACGATGGCCCAACTATATCACCAAATCTAAGGTCTTGTCGGCACGACACAAATCATTTGACACTGATGAAGCCAAAAATAGAAAAAAAAATAATTTTTTTTTTGTTTTTCTAATTCTAACTCAACTTTGATGCTATATAAAAAATAACAAATACAAACTAAAAGTAATAACAATCAATAAAAAATATCATAGAAGAAAAGCTCATATTTAGCGGACAAAGTGATTGGGACACATTGGGTCTCTTCAAAAACATCAAAAAAAGATATAAGACAAATAAAAACAACAATAAAGACTCTAAAAATAGTTGATGAAATAAAAACTAGAATTGAGAAGATGAGAAATTATTGAACACGGCATCATATTGAGACTCAGCAGTAATAAACATACACTTATACAAGAAAAACATAATATGCCAGTAGGTGTAAATTACTTCTTGGCAAAAATTCCCTAAAATTTATATCAGCAAAATATTTTTCATTAAAGAAACTCCAGAATTAGCTGCAGATGCAGTGCAATTGTGCAAACGACACTCATTAATGGAACACCCTGATAGAGCAATGACAAAGACAACTCTGGTTTCATCATGGCATTTCGTGTTAGGGTAGTTTCATCACTCTAAGCCAGTCATCTAGCCATTCGAGTGAATGCAGTGCATAAACACACTGAAGATCGCATCAGAATTAATTTTGATAAAAAGTAAGGGAAAATTAGTTAGAGAAAATTGAAATTGAAGCTCTGGAATAGACTTCTGGGGGGCTAATAAAAGGCGTGTTTCAGAATATAGACATAAATCCGAGCTCTGCTCTGAACTCTGACGGGATAGAAGATGGAAGGAAAACACAAAAAACTGAACAGTTAAGATCACGAAGAGGAGAACCTGTGATGGTGCCGTGCACTACAGTACCGTTTTTGAGTTCGATCGAAACGGTCTCGTTGCTCAGCTTCATCAAAAACCTAGAGATTCATATACTGCAAGTTCAAACTTCGGCTCGCATTTAAATCGGGCGAAAGCAAATATACAACGAGGCTTCCCCCGTGAATGATTCCGAACCTGACGAGCTTCATCTTGTTCAAACCAAAAATTGGAGAGCGGTCGCCCGTCGACGATGACCTAGGCGGAAAAGGAGAAGACCAGCCACTCGCAGAGTGCTGAGTGCCCGCTCACAGTCTTCTCTCGTGTCGACGAAATCGTCCGAGGCGGCGGACCGCGACTCGGAAGAAATTAAGCCGCCCAGTTTTTAAAATTTTTAATAATATATCTCCCATCTTTTATATTACAAAATATTAGGTTATAAATAAGTCAAATATACAAAAAATAATAATAATAATAATAACGATGAAGATATTATATAAAAATAATATAAATAGAAAATAAAAGTATAATAACTTTTGTCCCGTGCAATGTAGAAGAATTAAATGTAAAAAAGTATCAATTTTGTGAAATTATCACGTGATGCAATACAGAATTTTTTATTTTGATTTAGTTATGTCAAATTGAAGATTAATTTATCACGTGAGGGCCTCACGTGATAGGTTTCCAATTCCCAATGTGAAAAATTTACGAAGCTTGACTTTTTTTTTTTTTTTTGAATAAAAGGGATTTATTTTTTATAATATTTTGTTATAAACAAATGGTTTATATTTTTCTTATCATTTTAAATTTAAAATTTTATATAACAATTCATATTGAGTTTGTAAATTTATATATGATTAATTTTTTTTTTTTTTTTTTTGCTATTGAACAGATACAAAAACATTATCAATCCTAAGTGATTGATATAAGATTTGATTGATAATGATAATTATGATAAACTAGTAAGAATTAGGGACCATGTTAAGGTAATTAAATTTCATAAGCATTTATTTATATAAAAAAACATGCTTTTTTTGCTTCAAATTACATCATCTATACTTTAATGATTATGAATGCCCATCCATCAAAACTTAAATCTTCTTGTTGCACCATTTACCTATCATCTCAAGTTCTTAGTTACCAAATTTTCACACACACACACACACACGTCTGTGTGTGTGTGTGTGTGTGTGTGTGTGTGAATATTCTATAAGCATACAAATAGTTTTAAAAAGTGCAAGGCACACCAAGGCGCAAAGGTTTCTTGGAGCCTTGAGGAGCGGTGCACACCTAAGGCATGAATTTTTGTGAAGTGAAATATGACTTTAGATGCATATAAATTTTTATTAAATATGATTCTATTGATAAAAAAATAAATATTCCTAATATTTAAATAAATTTTGATGAAAAAAATAAATGAAATTATATAAATTTCAATATATAATTATAAATTCTGAGAATAAATGTATTTTTTAAAAAAACTATAGTATATAAGGCGCGCCTCTTCAGTAAGGTGCATGCCTTGGAAGGCGGGGGGCTATATCTAAGGAGTGGTTGTGCATTGAGCCTAGGCACGCCTTAAGCACGCCTTTCACAACTAAGAGCATACACACACATATTTGATAGATATAAACACATTCACATATGAACATTCATGCATAAGCATATTCATATTTATTATTTATATAATCAACTAATGCTTGTATATGATATAATCAAAGATGATTCTGTTGAAGCAACTATGAGACCTAATGGGGGTATTGTCATTAAAATGCAATGACTCATGGAAAGCAAGTTCCTCTGATTACTTGATCATGTTAATCAAGCGACACAAATATGATTCATAAAACTATGTAAATAAATCATTTTAGATTTGAATGAATACAGAGAACAAGTACATTTATAAAAAATGTAATTAGAGTAAAAATATTTAAGAACATGTTGATTGACAAATTTCAATTAAGGCCTCAAGGCCAACATATAGGCAAACAAAATAAAATCAAATCAAAATGACTTAACTAACAAATACTACTTTTCTCATAATATGCTACACATATTTTCTCCATTTCATATACTTGACTTTATAACACATCCATTATAACAAATAGTGATCTTTTTTCCACGTGCCTTTACCATATAATCATATATACATATACATATATATATACATATACATATACATATATATATGTATATATGTTATACTCTTGATATATGTGTACACACACACACACACACACACACATTGTACTCTCAAAAATAGAGAAAAAGAAACATTGACTACAGTATGAAAAAAAAAAATAGTCAAAAAAAATTCTCACATAGAATATTAATATAGTTCATCATATAATATTTAAATTCATTAAATATCATTGAGATTTTAGACATGGGATGTATATTTAAAAAAAAAATCAAATAATATCATAAAAAATCATCAAAATTCATTAAGTGATGATTAATAAATAATTACTATTCGATGAACAAATCAATTAATAACAAACATACAATGAAAATGTTTCCCCGGGCCAAATTGACCTGTCGAAAAGTCACAAGGGGCCTGGCACAGGAACAATCCCTGGGCACAGAGGTGCATCCCAGGAGGATCGGACTCGCTACCCCAAGGAAGCACAAATTCAACATCCTCACCAGTTGGACCAAACGTGTCGTGGGTATGGGAGAAGTTAATATCTCAATAATATTAAACTCAAAAATCAAAGACACTTGTTATCGCACTATAGCATGACCTCTAATAACAAACATCTAACAAGGGGGTGTTTGTTTTATATGCTAATTACACTCATAAATGCACAAGCCAATAGAGAAAAATGATGGATGATGAGAACCACTAAGGAAAGCACGTGAGTTGAAGGGGAAAAAAAAAAGAGCAGAGTGACCGTTTTTCAGCGCATCTTCTTGCTCTTGCTTAGGCAGTCAAGAGGCTCCAATGCCAAGCATTTTGGCATCCTTGGACACCATGCATCTCCACTTGTCCTTGAGATCAGTTGGAGTTCGAGTTGGATCAAACACGTGGTGGCCAAACTCGAGGATTTTTCTCCAGGGAAAATTTTTCTTCTTGTGCGACAAAAAATTCATGACTCCCTCCTGCTGATGAAAAGTGCATATGAAAAGTGCATATGAAAAACTGCAGGAGTCCTGCATATGAAAAGTGCGTTTAAATGTTCCATTTTTTTTAAAAAAAAAAACTCTTGGTCTTGCAGAGCAGTAGCCTCCCCCTTAATTAAGAATCAAGTAGTGAGATTAACAACAATTTGAGCTCAATAAATCTCACTTGACATGAAAAACAAACTAGCGCGAACCAATTAGTGAAATAATTTCGTGATTGTTAGCAATTCATTCATTCTCATTAGTATAGAGCTTTGACATTATACTTTTTCTTTTTTTTTGTCCCTCTTACCCCACTGACCCATCCATCACTGTCCCTAGGCCCTTCATATATGAGCCCCCAGGCCCATGGGTCGGACCCACGTCCCAACAGCGTGAGCAGAGCAATTGACCATGATACTCTGAGAAAAAGCGTCCTGTGTTCCTAGGGATTGAACTCATGTCCCTAGGGTTGGACGATATTGCATATTTGCCAATCAAACTGACATAGAGTCGATGAGCTTCATATATAATCTAAACGAATATACTTCTCTATGTCGATTAGTAAAATAACTCTCATGAATGCAATGCCACAAAATAATAGAAAATAAAAAAAAATAAAAAAAATAAAAAAATTAAATAAATTAAATAAAATAAAAAAAATATAGAAAAAATAAAAAAAAATAAAAAAATAAAAAAATAAAAAAAAATAAAAAATATAAAAAATATAAAAAAATAAAAAATAATCGGTATGATCTAGCAAGACCCAAGATGACCCAACATGTTAGGCAAGAGTCTACCCAGAATTGTGTCAGTCGTGTCATGTCAGGCTGGGCAGACTATCAGTCATGCCAAGTCGAGCACATGACTACCATGTCAGGTCATGCCCAGCACAACAAGATGATCCAATTAAGCCACCCAAAAGAGGGTCATGACAACATGGCACGGCTTGCTTGACACCTCTGATCCAACATCAACAAGTAAATAGCAGACACAAAGAATCACATAGATAACTTTGATAAAATATGAAACCTCAATATTAATTTTACAATCAAAATATGCAATAGAATTATATCAAAATAAATTTATCATAAAAAATATAAAAAATAATTAAATATATTAACTATATAAATTATACATAGTACGATAATAATCAGATAGTCAATACTTGTGACAAGTCTCCCAAGATCTTACAAGTGAAGCTGTGACGAAATATACAAAAAAAAATTTGATAATTCTAAATTTATTATTTCTCATAATCAAAATATTATATATATATATCAATAAAAATTTTTCTAAAAAAAATATAAAATATAATATAACACACACATGTACATTCCAAATAAGATAATTATGACTAAATATTTTTTTTCTACTACTTATTGTATAGGGTGTGTTAGGAGATAAAATTTAGCAAATAAACTCATCATCATTATAATAAGTATTAAATTTGTTACAAAAATATTATGAAACATTATCACTCATGATGATTTTTTATTTTTTTATTAAATTAGATTTTTATTCAATTATAAACTAGAAAAAAAAACTGAAATTTATTTCAAAACAAAAAAAAAATATCTTATGACATAACAGACATCATTAGTTTCAAGCTTTTTATTTATCAATGAGCTACATAAATTTCTAACCGAATGGTAAACACGATTACAATATGTCAATATGATATTAAAGTCATGTGTTGATACCAATATGTAATATTCGATTTTATCAATAATATAAATTACAAACTTATTATTAACAATTCATACCAGAAAATAAATTTTATTTTTAAAATTTAAACAAATTTTTTATGATATAATAAATATTTGTTCGTCTGTAAATACTCCTACCAATATCATTATACTAAGTACATATATGATGTTGGTAGTATATTTAACAAATACAGATGACATCCTAATTTAGTATAGATATTATTGAGATAGAAACTAAATATTTAAAATTTCTATATTTTATTCCTTTATTATTTGACATGTACCGATTCTATAATTAATGTGGAATGAGTAAAAAAACATAATAAATTACATATCTATTTGTATGAATCAAATAGAAAAATCAAATAGTTGAATTCATAAAAAATTAAATAACATATTTATATATAATAATTATAACGAGACTCAAAATATGAATATTGACACCATATTCAATTACAAAAACTTTTTTATAAAGTTAAATAAAATAAAATAACATGATGATCGGTCAAATAAAAGTGAACTGTCTCAACACTTAGATCTTAATTATTACTTCGTCATATCACATGATAATGAAAAAATTTATATATATTGAATTGATAAAAATTATTCAAATCGATATATCTCGCACTATGTAAGATGTCATGAGATCTACTAACTTTTCTAATATCTAGTATAGCATCAGAATTTTCCTTTTCGATGGTTATGAATATTTTAAATAAAACAAAAAAACTAATGATGAATTATAACTCATGCGACATCAAAGATATTGAGATTATAGTTAGTGCTAGCATTAAAATTAGATATGCTGATCTAAATCATACTACAGTCACAGACTAATCACATATATTAGTCATTAGAAAAATAACTAGCGATACATGTTATTATTGCTCTCTAAAGTAACTGATGAGTACCCATCACTCGATCTTACAAGTTTTATCTTACTCATGTATTCTTCTCTCTTTTACTTCATTAACTACTTTTTTGATTATGCGAGAGTACTCAAATTTGCTTCTGGGATATTATCTCACCAAGAATAAGCTGGGATAATATTAAAATAAATAAAAATTCTTCACTCAAATAAAACTTATGAACTAGTAACACAACATTTAAGAAAAAATTATTGTTAATTACATGTTGATATTCACTATAAAGACAAGTCTATGTAGGAAAAAGGATCAACTTAAAGTGAAAATTATAAAAAATGGATTCACTCAAATACACTATTAATTTGAATTTTCATAATGTTTTTTTCTAATAACCAAGATTATCTTACAATCATATTTTATTAGAAATCTCATAAATAGAGAATTTACTAACTAGAAATGAAAAATATCTTTCTTTCTTCAAGGTGAATTCAAAGAGATGTATATCGAACAATTATCAAAATATCAAGCATCAAAGATAAAAGTAGTCTGCAAATTATGAAATGCATTATATAATATGAAATAGTCATTAAGAGCCTGGTTTGCAAGATTTTCATAAGTTGACACTTCATTTATTTTACAAGAGTTATGAATTTTTAAAATTTTTTTCAAAAGAATTTCGATAACAGGATAATTTTGCTTATTAAATATTTGGATGATACTTTTTTGATTATAAGAGATGATGCATTAAAAATTATCTAACTCAAATAATATGTTGAGTTATGATTCCTAATAAATTACATTGAGAAACTCAGATATTTTCTTGAGATAAAATTAATATATTTAAGATAAATATTATATTATCATCAAGAAATTATGCAATTAATATACTTACAAAAATACATTTGTTGAGTTGTGCTTCTTCAAATATTTTGATTAACTCAAGTATTAATTTTTTATCTAATATAACTATAAAAGTTGATTCTACTATTTTTAGAAGAATTATATAAAATATTAATTATATACTCATCACCAAACTATAAATAACTAAATATTTAGAATCCTTTAGAGATATCAACTAGGTAGGACAGCCCGGATATGGCACAAAGACATGTCATAATTCAATCTTTCCTGGCATGAGATGACCAAGTTCAGAATCATGCATGAACTAGCCTCAAGGCAACTTACAGCACCTCTCAGGACATGTCAAGCAAGAGTTCTTGGCATGAGAGGCAAGACAACACAGCACGACCCATCATGATGGTCCATAAGGTCCAGTTTCGGCCGAATTAGCCAACAGACTAGTCTAGACCAGACCCAAGCTAGCCTAGAATGAACCAGGCTAGCCTGGTCAAACATGACCCAGTACAATTCAATATGACCCAACCAAAGAAATGTCAATAGGTCATGTTATGCTGCCTATTTTTAGAGTCATGCTAATACGGTATTACCTATGATAAAAATTATATCGTACCGATCCATACATGAGGGCTTGGGCAGTACTTATATTACTTAAGCTAACACAGTATTACCGGCAAGACCCATTTAAGACCTCTAGTATACTTCTTATACTGAAATATGTAAAAAAATCTCAAAGAACTTGTAATCTCTTCTAACAATAACGAACACTTACAATCAGCAGAGTATTCACAATACTTCGTATAGTGAGGTATGTAAAAGATGTTGACGATTATGATAAGATTTAATATAAATACTTAGTTCAAGGCAATAACAATGTTTATCTAAGAAATATTTTTGATCCACCACTTATTTGAGAAGATTGATTATTTATTTTCTTCTCAAAATATTTAATATCTACAAGTTGACAAAAATATTTAACATTATTTATTGTTGATCCACCACTAGTTTATATTGTGGTAGACAAATAACAAAGCATATAATCTTTAATTTAACATTCTACGAGTTGACAAAAATATATAAATATGAATTACTTATTTCCCACTCAAAAAATTCAAAATATAATCATTATTAGAACATATATTAATAGAACAAATGAAATAGCAGATATTTTTATAAAGATCTTAAAGATATATCAGTTTATCTTTCTTTTTTTAAAATTTAATATTCTAAATATTTAAGTATCAGTTGGAGGGAGATATTAAAATTTTTAATTTTTAATTTTTAATTTTTAATTTTGAATTTTGATTTAATTTTTCTTTTCTTTTTTACTTTATCATTGTTGGCAGCACCCAACATATTGGTTTTCCTAATATATTAATCAATTATACAAGGGCATTGCTTGTACATGATTTCACTTAATTGTTATGGATGTGTTATTATTCCATTACATATTGTTTATCAAGTTTCATTATGAAATGATATAGAACACCTATCATCGTTATATCATGTTCCATTTTGGCTTTAATAAAAGAAATTGAATTCTTAAAATAATTGATTATATGTAACATAATGTTAATGAAAACCTCCCAAAACAAATTGATAATCATCATCACATGTTTGTATTTGATTTGACACACTTGAACCGATGAACTAAAATACTATATAGTATTTATAAAAATAATATAGTCCATTTTATTTGAAAAAAATGACATTTTTGGATATTTTACTCAATTTAAAAATAATTAAGTTCTTTATAAATAAAATGTAACTACAATTAAATTTATAACAAAATAATTATTTTTTACAAAAAAACATGACTATTTTTATGAAAATGAAGACAATTACCAATTTAATGATTAAGGGTCATTTTTCAAAAATTAAATTTTAAAATGATCATTGTTCAATATGACCATTAATTTTTTTCACATTGAAACATATAATAAAGGTTTTTTAGTATTGTTCATGATTTCATATATCTCAATGACATTTTCTTTTCATCATCAAAAAATAAAACAAAACATAAAAAAAAAGGCAACTAGACATATTCAAGTAGAATGGTATGATATTCTAAAAAATGATAGCATAAGAATAAGTACTCGAAAATCTAATTACTAAATTTTTTGTAAGTATTTTTGATTTTTTCATGATGTGATTTTACTAAATATAAACTTTAAATGAAAAAATTTCACTAAATTATATTTTTTATGGGATTGGATAAATAATAATAAAATCATATCTAAATTAAATATAATTAATAGAATAAATAAAAAATTGAGATAAAAAACAAAACAACAAATAAAAATCATGATATTTCCAATATCACTACTTAATTATACAAACATATGCCTGTTAAGAATTAGTGACAATTTTTTTTTATCATGAATCTGCAAATAAATCGCAACTTTATCATCCAATTATTATAATCTTTTACTATGAAACAAATTCTTTATGATTATGACATTATCTTCTAGTTGCAATCACATTAGCTCAAAACACAATTTCGATCACAAGACTATTTCTAAGTCACGAAAAACAAGTATCAAATTGATATAAACAATCATGATATTTTTCCAATACCACGACATATTAATTACAAAGCCAAAGTCACGACATTCTCTATGTTTCATGATCCACATCAACTATGTATTCTAGATAAAAAGTATATTGATCACGATATTCTCTAGCCGCTATGCATTAGAAAGGATTTAAAAATGGGGGAATTATATTTTGGGGTATTTCTCCAGAAATTTTTAAGATTTAGAAACTAAAATTTTGATATTTTTTAAAAAGTCACAAAACTAAAAATAAATTAAAAATAAGTACACCCAAATTCGTAAATCCTAAACTATCATCTCCTCTGCCCCTCTGCCCCTCGCCCCTCACTCGTCTCCCCTTGTACTCGCCCATCTGCCCTCACCTCTCGCTCCTCTTCCCCCACCCCTCTCCCCCCGCCCGTCTCCACGAGCTCCTTTGTGGAGCTCCAGAGAACTCGACGTTGAGCTCCTTCGTGAAACTCGACCAAGAGCAACGTCAGCCCTAGGTGGTCGACGACGAGCTGGATGAAGCTCTCCATCGAGCTGCTTCGAGCTCCAGAAGCTCAACCTAGAGCTCTACAAAGGAGCTCATAAAGACGGGCAAGGGGAGAGGGGTGGGGAGAGAGTGGCAAGAGAAGAGGGAAAATGGGTGAGGGGCAAGGGCATGGCCGAGGGCAAGGGCATGGCCGAGGGCAAGGGCGTGGCCAAGGGCTAGTGGCGAGGACGAGGGCGTGGCCGGGGGGGCTAGTGGCGAGGGCGTGGCCAAGGACGAGGGAGGACCGAGGGCTAGTGGTGGGGGCGAGAACGAGGGAGGACAGAGAGCTAGAGGCGAGGACAAGGGCTAGTGGCGAGAGGGAGGGAGGGGCGAGAGCGGCAGAGGAGAGGATAATTTAGTACTTATGAATTTAGTAAACTTATTTTTAATTTAATTTTTGTTTCGCGACTTTTTTAAAATTATTAAAATTTTAGTTTATAAATCTTAAAAATTTACGTGGAAAACCCCCAAAAAATAATCCCCCCTTTAAAAAACTAATAAAGGCATGATATCAACCTATAATAATAACATTCAACTTGAAAATCCACACAACAATAGGAATGACAACTTGCCCCAACCCCTACCTACCCCACTTATAGCTAAAATAATACTATATTGCTTCTAATTATACTTATATGTTAAATCTCAAAATTATTAATCTTACTTTTTCAAAAGAGAAGATTGCCTACAAGAAAAATATAAATACATATTACATATCTTTTCTCGACATATATTAATGTTCAACACAAATCTAAAAATCAGACTAACTAAAAGTGGTCATGATAACTAAAAGAGATTCAAAATACTAAAAACTTTATCACATATCTCAATATGTGACAAGCTAAGTCGATGTGAACTTGCTAAAGAGAATCTAAAAAATTATAAACTATAAACTGCATAAATTATATTTAATCTAATAAAAGTTAGATAAGTAATTTTTCTTTTAACTCTCCTAGATGTGTCAAGTGGACCAAATGGCTCAAGCACAGCCCAATTGAATAATAACTGGCCCAGCACGTCACGATCCAAAACCTGCCTAAAACTAATTCATACCGGCTTGAGGCACGACGCGTGTCATGCTGGCCAGAGTTTGCCATGCCTCATGCTGGGTCAGGCATAACCCACATGTCTGGCCAATTGGCACAGTCTACCAGCACAATAACCATGACCCAAGACAATGAAAAGGGAAGTGCGTGTGGTTCAGTTGGCACAAACCTACCCTACCCGATTCCATTAAAAAAAAATCATAATTAATTTTTTTTCAAAAAACCACCACGTACAATTGACAAGTTTTTTTAATGAAACATGTCACGTGTATGTGACAAATCATTTGTCCACCACATGTACTTAACAATAGGTGCCGTGCGGCTGGCACTACAAACGTCGGCCACTATGCACAACCCGTGGTCCCCCTACATGATAGCCTTTTGAGTGTCGGGTGCAACCCTACATGCCAAGAGATACTTAACCAAAAAAAAATTAAACAAATCAAATGGTTGTTAGATTTTTGTCCAAACTAATTTTCAAAAAAATCAAAAAAAAAAATTAAAAAAATATATACTTTTTTATTAAAAATACATATAAAAATAAATTATGAGTTTAAAATTTTTTATTCTCATTTCTTTTCTCATTCACAACTCTATCTCTTATGTCCTCTCCTTTGCTCGCGGCACTATGCTCTCCTGCTCTTCTATTCTAACACTGCTCTCCATCTCTTTAAAGTTTAAATTCTAAAACATTAATCTTCAAATTTTTAACATTAGAATTTTTTTATTAAAACTTTAAAAAATAGAAAGCAAGAGTTTCTCTTTATGTTCAATTATCTTTTATGGTGGAGTGCGAGATGCAACTTTATCTCTCTCCTCTCCTAAATTTGGATATTTTTTTTATTTTTTTTAAATATATATAAATTATTTAAAACTTAAAATAAAAAAATAACCAAAATTGAGTATAATAATAATGACATTAATATAGATTTAAATTTAGATAATAATGATAATCCTATAAAAAAATTTGAGGCCAAAAATATATTTTCTTTCATAACCTAAACCCAAACTCAAATGACAAAAATAAAAAACTAGAAAAATATGTATAACTTAGACTCACTTTTAACATAATAAAAAATAAAAATTTTAGTAGAATCGATGAAGAATCGACAGAATATATATATTGTAAAAATATATATACATGTATAAGTACATATGAGATTTGATACATAAATAGGCATGACAATCAATGTAACAAAAAATATAATGCATTAGATATCATTATATTAAGCAAACCCAACTAAACATGAGCGATGGATTCTTTGAAACTGAATCTAATTCAACTTTTTTGACTCCACGTACCATAATGATTTAGGAAAAAAAAATATTATCAAACTGATTATTATTATTATTATGCGTCTTCCAATTAAATTTTTGGATAATACTAAGATTGTCAATATTATGCAGAACTACTTGCAGTCTACGTATCGTATAATTCTTAAATCCACATGTATGAATAGCATAATTAAATATTTATAAGATAGAAAAATAATTAATAATTAATAAATTTAAAAAATATAATTGAATGGTACCAATGATATCTGATATCTGGACTAGTTAAAATAATACATTATTTATATGCATCACTGCCAACTATATAGATTATATATAAAAATTTAATAAAAAAATTTTAGAATTTTTTAATATTTATTATCCTCATGATGATCATGCTATGTATAAGTATATTAAGAGGTTCTTTATAAATTATAATATTATCAATAAAATATGTAGTATCTCATTTGATAATGTGTCTAATAACAAATTCACTATTAGTATGTTTATTAGAATCACTAAAAACTGACTACTAGGTAAAATTTTTTACATTGAGTGCACTGTCATATTATTAACTTGATAGTAGAAACAAAAATAAAAATTATTTTCTCAGTATTAAAAGGAATAGAAAATTCACTAAAATATTTTAAGATACCTAATAAACAATAAAAATTTAATAATTTCTATTTTTCTGTGGGTCTAAAAAAATTTTAAATAAATATGAGACACCATTGAAATTATACTTACCTGATGTTTGATACGAACATGTGATATCTGATTACGTCAATAATAAGAGTAAGAAACTTATTAATAATAATTCTGACTAGAATAAAAAAATTTCTTTTATGAGATACTTGAAGATTTTTATGACACAACGAATATTTATTTCTTTATGTATACTCTCACTACTTGCATTGTACTCAGATATATATGCAATATTAGTGACATATTTAATAAGTTTAGAAATCACCTTATATTTAGTATCATGGACATTGAGATAAAAAACAAATATTTAAAGTACTGGTCAATCATTCTATCTCTTTATTATTTTATTATCTACATGAATTTTAGAATTAAGATAGAATGAATAAAAAATATTGACATACATATTCACGTACAAGAACCAAAAATATCAATATGAATAGTTTATTCACAAAAAATTAATTGAATTATTTATATAATATAATATTATGTATGATAATAATTATAGCTAACCTCTGAGCATGAACATATATACTATATTAGAAGATAATAACTTCTTCATTTAGTTAGCAAAAAAAATAATGAAGTGGTTCATCAAATAAAAGCGATCTATCTCAATACTTAAATACTGATTACTATTCAATCATATCACATAATGATAATAAGAACCTTAAAATTTTATTATGATATAAATTATAAGTCCACATATATTAATTTATCTAAGATAACAAAGAATCTACTGACTTCTCTGATGTCTAGAAAAGTATTAGTCTATTATTACTATTAGAGTCAAAATCATTTTAGATAAAGATTAAAACAATGCTCAGATATCATTGAGATACTTACATAGATGGAAAATTAGTACGATTTGAAGTTGGGCACTCAAGATAAAGCATAAACACAAGAGTTACTGATAAATAATGACTTGTTAGATTTGAATGATACTGAGGGCATCACTAGAGATACCATCATATGCTTACATGATGATAATAATTTATATATACTAGCATTAGGATTGATTATTATTTGTTGATGTTTATTTTATTATTATCATTTTAATATGATACGGTTCACATTTGATACTATGTTGAGTTTATTTTTTTTATTTAATATTTTTATTTTGATGCTTCTATAGTAACTGGTCATTGATATGTAGCAGGAGGGTGGCATGGCCGGTAAACAATGCTTGTGGTGGAGTTGCCCACAAAACCGGCACAATCTGGCAAGACTCAAGATGACCAGGAAGAGTAGGCACGAGTCCCCCCAGAATATAGCAGATCATATCGTGTTGTGCCAAGCACGAAACAATGGCCTGACTGGGCCACCAAAAAACAAGCATGCCAGCCCTACATGACTTATTCGACACCTCAACTCAAATCACAAATATCAAAAGAAAAGTTAATAATATAATAAAAATGTACAAATGGAAGCTCTTATAAATACTAGTTGTTCAGATTAGGATAGCATATATTTTGGATACTCAAATCCATAATAAAAATAATATAGTACATAACACACCACTATCAAAATCTTACATAAATATCCATAATATCAAAACTTAAAGAAAACAAAGATAAGTTGAGACATTTTCAAAGCACTCATTAAAAAAAATCTACTAACTAGTTTGCTATAAGAATATAAACTATAACAATAGTTTAATGATAAATATTCTCAATCAAAAAGAAACGTATTCACCTCTATATGTTCACATGCTCATCAAATACTAAATTAAAAATTATATGTATCATTGTATACCTATTATATTAAGAGAAATAAGAGGACACATAATATACTCAATAAAGTAAATGAAAGAAAATATCTCAGATATGATCATTATCATCACCCTATCCCTATCTTTATAGTGAATCTAAAAATTACTATCTCTTATTTTTTAAGGAGATGTTATTGTTTCAAAGAAAAATACAAAAAACATGTATTTGACCGTCTCTTGATACAAACTAACGCACAGCTGAATCTGAGTAACCAACTAACCATAATTGTCTATGATCATTAAAAAAAATCCCAAAGCCTAAAGATTTTTTCATGTGTCTCAATATGAAAAAAATTGAGTATGTTAACTTGCTGTAAAAAAATTATAAGATAACTAACTATAATAACTACATAAATTATATCTAATCAAGTAATAATCAAATAATTAATATTTCTTATTATTTTTTTATATATATTAAAGTCAATTAGAAAAGTCACAATGATCAAAATATTATTATATGGCTTAATCAAGATATCCATTTGAGCACAACTAAGATTAATTTTAGTGAAAATATAAATTATATATCTCAATTATGACAAGACAATCATTTTCTAGAGTAGGCATCCTCTGTATATTCTAAAATATATTTGCATCTCCCAAAATCATTCATTTAAAATTACAACTTAAGGTGAGTATCTTCAGCAAATGAAGATACACATCAAATTGAGTGATTCTAAACTCATTATATTTTGCAATAAGAATATCAACTACGTGCATAATAAGCATGATCAATATATTGTTTTAAATCCTCCAAAAAAAAAAGTTTAATACATACATATGTAAACTAAAAGAAGTAATTATCAATGAAAATCTCACAAACTAAACTTTCAATGATTATTTCAAATCATACAATATCTTACATAATTTACAAACTAAGTTTAATTGTACAGTTTGAAACAAATGTACCTACTCCATATGCACATTATCATCAAGATCACCATAAAAAAATATTATTCATGTGTAACTGATAAATCATTCATCTGTGAGATATCATTGATGAAATAAAATTCGCATATTAATTATTTTGGTCACTAAAGAAAAAGTATTCTAATAATTCATACTAAATATATGAGTGAACACTTATATATTTATCATTTTTACTAGTCTTCATAATGAACACTCACCAATAACTAACAAGAAACCTTGGTAAAAATCAAGATACAAATTTTTAAGTACTATTAAAATGAAGAACACCACTCTTTTTCAATATTTGACACATTTCAAAGTAAGATAATATCTCAGAACAAGAAATGTATATCAAAATATAAAGGTATCACACAGATCATGTCATGGCAACATTATTAGTTTTTTCAAGACACGATCATACCATCATGTCGTGCCGTGCACGATGATTGGAGGCCCAAGACCAAGAGAGACTATAGATGAGTAAAAATAATAATTTCATATATATCACTTACTTTTTGTAGATTTGTTTAAAATTCTGTTATACTCAAAAAAATAATATTAAATTCACTATTACTCCAATAAATTCTGATGAATAATATTTGTATCATTTTTTGTACTAAAAGATACATTATATTTCTCTAAGTTATGTTATTCTAAAATACAGAAAAATTTTAGACAATAATTACTCTAAAAAACTTTGGGAGCCTAGCTGAATAATCTTTCTAAAAGATAAATGATTTGAAAGGGTAAATTCTAAGAAAACATAAAAAATATTATACAATTAATAAGGTAATTTATTATTAACACCTCATCTCCCTGTGGTTACTTTTGAATACTCCAATCAAAAAGACGTGTTGGAATCATCAACCAAAAATATATTCTTCTTTTCTAAAGCTATAGTATGCAAAAGGTATGCTAGTGTAAGAAATATAATGTATAATTTTATAATCAATATCATAATTTCTAAAATTATCCAATATGTAATCTAAGATATTGTGTCTTTTAATATTTTTTATTTTTTTATTAAATCAATTTTTATTTTTTTTATGAAATAATTAAAAAACATATCTAAAATAAAAACAAAAAATCAAATAAAATAATATAATTATCAATGAATATGAAAAAATATCTAAAATTATCCCGAATCTCATTCTACTTAGTCTGCCATGCAGGAACAAAAAATTTGATATAATTTTATAATTGACTTATTTCATATTTTAATATTGTGATATCTCTAACATTAAGATTCGCAATTTTTAACTTAATAGTGACACATGACCAAATTGAGAATAAATAAGCAATAGATCAACAATAATCAAACATCTAGTTGAATATTCTATCATATAAGTAAGAACATATTAGTCACTTTGCTCAATCCAAAAAAAAAAAATCTTCAATGTGTTTTCTAATCTAAATAACAAAAATTAGTAAAGAAAATAAAATTAAAATTTAATTGCTTAAAATGTCAATTCACATAAATAAATCTAATTAAGCAACAAACAATAAACAAAATATGTAAAATAAATAAAGAATCAAATAAAATATTATTATAACTAAAAACTTTTGATAACTTATCATTAACAATTATAAAACCAACAAACATAAGAAAAAATAAGAAAAAAAATGAGTGCTTGTTAGCATGATCGATGATGTGAACTACTCAAGATATGAACTACTCCAATTCAGTTATACATTTGTTGTGTAATTTACATTTCTATATTGAATGTACTTTTTATTTTTTGGGTTGTATTTTATGATAGCATCAAAGTGAGGTTATTATATACCAATGGGGCGTAGTAGACACAAAAAAGACATGTAGAGTAGGTTCACATTGTATGATTGACACACGGTAAACACAACATGATGCACACAATAAAACCCTAGGCATGCACTATGTGCAATAGACATGTACAATAAGCACAAATAATGTGCAACAAGCATACGAAACTAGAAGAAAAAATAGAATTGTAGAGAAGTAGAATAGTGACACCAACCCACTATTGGTGTCAAAATCTATGGGTGACACCAACACACTATCTGCGTGTGTTTGCCACCAACACTTTGATGGCATTTATCAAAAAATTAGTGATACAATATAAAAATGCAAATGCAAGAAAATCCTCATAAAGTACAAATATTATTAAAAAAAAAAGTTTTATCAAAAAAAAATATCAATAATCACTTTTAGAAAAGGGGAAGAAACCACCATAGAATGCTAAAAGATACAAACCAACTACCAAAATAATATAAGAATTCTCATAAAATTCATCAACTAAAATACTTTTAGAAAGAAATAAATAAAATTCCACTATGAGACAATAGCAAATATTTCTTATTATCAAAGTACCATGATTCTTGCGACCCATATTGGTATTTCATATTTCTAGATTTTATATTCAAAAGTCAACAATCACATTAGAAATAATCACTCTTTATTTATTACTTTCCATTCTTATTCCATGAATATTTTAAAAACTAATGAAAAATAATCAAAATGCCATCATTATAACAGCATTCAACTTGATAATAAAAAATGATAACTAACATGACTAAATTATTCAATAAGTTATCTTACAAAGAAAATCAATTATGATTTTATTTTTTATTCCACCAATATTATCTTACAAAATCAAAAGGCATTAAAAAATTTTTTCTTTATTATTGAGCATGATAATTATTCCACTAGTTGCTTGATAATTATCTTTGATCATATACTTATTCAATAAGTTTTAAAAAAATATATTAAAACTTCATGTTCAACCTACCATAATTATGTTAATCACGATTCATTCAATTTGATACACTCAAATATATTATCTTGATATAAATAATATTAAAGATGATTTCATATATTGTCATATTTATAGATTATTATACATAGTTTACTTAGTTTTGTTTGATTTTAGATCATAATTTTTTTATTTTTCAATTACTTCATACAAAAATAAAAAAATAATTTAATATGATAAAATTAATATAATGAAAACAAACACATGATATTAATGAAAATAACAATACAAATATAAATATGCAAGGAGGCCCTTATATAATGGACAATGTATAGGGGCAACTAACATATCACTTCATACTTTTAAATTATATATTCGATAGTCAACAACTATATTACAAATAATTATTCTTTATTCATTAATTTCAATTCTTATTCACTGTACATTTTAATTACCAATAAAAATGTCATAAATCTATTGTTATGACAACATTCAACTTGACCGTAAATTTCTATCATGTATATTATTTATGATAGTCAAATTAGTTTTCTTCCTATAAATTACTTTTGAAATAAATTCAATTATGACTTTATTTTTTTCTAAGGAAATTATTTTGCAGTATCGAAAGATTTTGAAAAAACTTCCTTTATGATTGAGCATGATGTACTACATATTTTTTATATTATAATAAGTTATTTCACTAGTTGTTTGAGTGATTTTGATCTATTACTTTTTAATTCTCAACTTGATCACTCATATTTGATCAAACTAATAATTTAGATCATGAATCTAGATATATCTCTATAATAGAGTACAAGTCATATCAGATAAAAAAATATATCAAAATTTTTTATCCAGTCCACTGGATTTGTATCGATCATAACTTATTTAATTTAATGCACTCACAAATATGTAGACCTGATAAAGATAAATTTGAAAATAAATTTAGATTAATTTTCATATTTATAGATTATTATATATGTTTCACTTAATTTTATTTCATAGAACATGATTTTTTTTATATTTTATAAAAAATAAAAAATCAATTTAATATGATAAAATTAACATCATGTAAACAACCACATGATATTAATGAAAATCACACAATAAATATAAATGTACAAAGAGTGCCTTTATATAGTGAACAAAATGTATGGAGGAAACAAGCATGTAGGGCACTCTCATCTATAATAAAACAAAGCATAAATAAATAAAAAAGAAATTAAATACAAATTATATGGTAAAACTACAATAACTCCCTATAATTGATGTATAGAGATCTAAAACATCAAACTTTAAAAAAAGAAACATAAATTAAAATATCTTAAAGATGTTTATGAAAATATATGCTACTTGATTTGTAAAAGAAAAAATATTATAGAAACAATCAAATGTTAAATCTTTTTCTTGAGAAATAAATAATAAATATTTGTGTTTCAACCACATAATTAACATCTATATGGGTACCTAGTTTCCTCAAGTACAATATCTAATCCAAAGTATCTCATATATAACTATTAGCATTGCTCTGAATTTTATCTCTAAATTAAATCGCAAAACAAATATTTAGCTATTATTTTTTAAGTTGACAATATTACTTTTAAAAAAAATATAAAAAATTATAGTTGACCTCATTTTTGTGCAAGTTGATGCCCAACTTGAATATGTATATCTGAATAACTACAAATTTTCATAATCAAAAAAAAAAAAAATATCCAAAGCCCAAATAATTTCTCCATGGTTCGTCAATATGTGAAGAACTATATCTAAATAAACTTATAATAAAAAATATAATAAATACTTAATTATACAAGCTACATAAATTACATTATATATTATAATAATCAAATAGTTAATTTTTTATACAATTCTACTTCAAGTAATAAACTCAACTAAAAGAGTGAACTCGGATAATAAAATTTATATTGAGATCAATTAATGTATCTACTAAAACATAATGTAAAAATCTAACATTTATATATTTATCAACTATATAACTCATTTATGACAATAAAATACATGTACAATAGACTACCACTTTCCCAAAAAAATATCTCAGTGCATAATATCTTTCATTTGAAATCATAATAGAAAGTCCTCTTTGAGTTTGGTAATTCCAACTCATTATTTTTTGTAATAAGAATATTATTTAAGTACACAATAAGAAGAATTATTAAGTGATAAGAGCTCCTCTGAAAACATTATAAAAAATCTTTAGCACACATGGGCAAGCTAAAAAAAGTGATTATTTATAAAAATCTCATAGTTCAATCTCTTGATGATAGCTTCAAGCCATACGATAGTTTTCACAATCTACAAACTAAATCTAAATGTATAATTAAAAATCTAGGCAATTATATCTTTTATATATATATATATCTCCTTCTTAAGGACATAATGAAAAAAGATAATTTTCAAATATGATTGACATATACTTCATTTGTGGAATGCCACCAATGAAATAAAAATCAACACGTATGTTATATTGAGCATTGGAGAAGAAATATCATGATACTCTATGACAAACATCTGAGTGAACTTCCTCACAATAAATTTCAGCTTAAAATGATATACCTTCCCAATTGAACATGGCTTCCCAATGAATAATAAAACTACAAACAGTAATAAATATTTCTGAAAATCGAGATACCAGTTCTCGGGTCTCATTGAAGTATAGCATATTTATTTATTCCAAGATTATCTAGTATTATTATGATTAAGATAATGCCTCAAACAAATAGCTAGATATCCTAATATGATCATGTCCATGTGAAATAGTGAAAGAAGTAAAAAAATAAAAAAATATATGAGCATGATGATATATAAGAATATGATATTAAATACAACGCATCTATTTCTTTCAGAGAATAATTAGAAGATTAAAGATCAAATAAAATAACTATAAGATCATCTAGTTGCTTGAGAAACTTTTCTCTACTTTGAACACACTACATATATCTCATTTTCTTAGTATAAACTTTAAATTATGAGCAATCAAGTCTCCCCAACTCTGACTAATTCATGGGTTAAGAGTTTTAGTAGACTAATAAATTACTAGGTCTTTTAGGTTTGAGAGAGATTTCCTCTCCTTTAAAATAGCTCTCTCAATAATAATTTGATTTATATTTATTAGTATACATGAACATGATGCATTAAAGAAGTATCACCATAATGTGGACCAACAATCTAAAATATTATTGACGAGTGACTATCTCTGTTAACAAGAAACTAAGTAGGAATGGAATGCAAAGAAGTAATGAACAATAATATGTCTACATTTATTATTCTTTTTAGGCTTATTAAAAAATAAGTTCGACTAAAAAAATATAATGTAAACACACACTAATATTCGATTAGATTAATGTGATAAATACTTTTTTTTTAAGTAATGAATCAAGCAAGAAATATATAACTCAAATCCTTAAATATCATCTTATCTCGTCCGAAGAAATATAGGAAAATTAAAAATAAAACAAGTACTCCTAAAAAATATAAGAGACATGCCAAATAATCTTTCTCAAGGAGATAAAATCTAAAAGACACTCAATGAGAAGTGATTAAAGAATACATTCAATTAATACAATAGTTTGAGGTTAATATTACATGCTTCTAAAAATACATTGAAACACTCATATCAATGAATATCCAGACTATCTCAAGTAAATGTATATTCCTTTTTTTCAATAATCTCATCCTGTGAGACTAGAGGTGTCAAACGGGCCGGCCCAGCACGGCACGGCCCGTTTTTCACGTGCCCAGCCGTGCTGCCGTGCCGTGCCGGGCACGGCACGGTTTTTTAAATTCGGGCACGGCACGGCCCGCGGGCACGGCACGGCACGGCCCGCGGGCACGGCACGGCACGGCACGGCCCGCGGGCACGGCTTGGCTTGGCCAGGCGGCACGGGCGCACGGCAAGGCAGGGCAGGCGGGGCGGGGCGGGTCTGTTTGGACTCGACCCGCAGTCTTTTTACCGTGAGTCGTGAGTCGCGACTCACGACTCACAACACGGCACGCGTGGCACGCAGCCAGTGCCACGCGCGCCTGCGTGAACCGGCACGAAATGGACCCGTGCCGGCGTGCCGTGCCAAGGCACGAGCCGTGTCGGGCCAGGCACGGCACGGGCCCGGGCACGGTTTTTGATCGTGCCGGGCCAGCCCAGGCACTGCCGAACCGTGCCGTGCCTCGTGCAGGGCCGGGCCGGCCCGGCACGTTTGACACCTCTATGTGAGACTGTGCCAATATAAGAAATTTGATGTTTGATCTCGTAAATTATATTATAAGCACTAAACTATCTGATATGTACTTTAGCGCATTGTTACTTCCTATTTTTTTATATTTTAGTTAAAAGAAAACAATAAAATAAGCAAAAATTTGACGATAACCAATTCTCATCCGTCTCATTGTAGGGTGACTCGTTTCTCTTGTGATCCATCATCACATAAAGAACAAATCAAATCCGTTGCACTTCAGAAACACACACACAAATATGAACACCACACTTTAGCAAACCCTAGGTTTTGCACAGCCTAGACTTTTTGGCTTTGATAACATAATGAAATTAATATCATAAAAAAACCACATAATATTAATGAAAATTATTGAAGTTTATAAAAAAAATAACAAATGACAATCATTATATAAAAATATGTGTACAAACTAGCCATTATATAAGGGACTAGTCAAATTGCAACATCTCACAAATTGAGTATTCTCATCTATAATACATAAATAAAAAAACTACAACTATAAATTACAACACTCACTTTAAGTTGATATGTAGAAGTTTATAACACCAAGCTTAAAAATATATATATATATTGAGATTTTTTCAAGATATGTATGAAAATATTCGCTAGATATTTTGTTGACTGAATTTAAATTGTAGTAAAGGTATCATCATATATCTTCTCCCTGAGAAATAAATAGTTTACTATACCATTTTGTGTTCAATCATAAAACACTGAATTAAAGACTATATATCACATTATATAATTGTCATAATAAAAAATAATAGAAAAAAAAGTAGAAACATAATCTTCTCAAATATCTGATTCAACGTATCTCTTAAGTAATGATTGACTGATTGTCATCACCCTAAATCTTATCTCTTTAATTGATCTCGAAATAATAATTTTTTTACTTTTTCATTAAACAATATTACCTTCAAAAAAATATAAAAATATATCGTTAACTTCCTTTCGATGCAAGGCATTGTCTAATTAGAATCTAAATATCCGACTAATTTCAAATGATAGTAATCATTGAAAGAGATCTTAGGTTTTAAAAAAAAATTCACATACCTTAAATATGTGAAAAATTATGTCTAAGTAAACTGACTAATAAAATTTTTAAAAATATCTAATTATACTAACTACATAGGTAAAATTTAATTGGATAATAATATGATAGTTTTTCCTACAATTATCTTATAAATAATAAAATCAACTAAAATAATTACATTAAAAAAATATATTTGGATCAATAGGATTATTCTACTAGTGTCTAGTAGGCACAACCCAATATATCAATAACTACAAAAATACCAGCTACATACATCCTTTGTGACAAAAAAATCTATCTCCTAAAATAAATTACTAGTTACCTCTATACTAAAAAAATAATCAAATCTTCCAATATTCTTTTGTCTAAAATTATGATTTAATGTACTGATTAAATTGGATGAATTACAACTCATCGTCTCTCTTAATCAAAATATTATCCATGTATAAGATAATGAAAATCATCCTATCAACAAAACTCCTCAAAAAAAATAAAAAAAAATCTATGACACAGTTATGTAACCCAAAAAAGTAAATGCATATAAAAATTTACAAATCATACTCTTAGTAATTATTTCATATCATACAATACCTTCTACAATCTACGAATTATATTTAACTATATAGCTCAAAACCTAGTTGGCTAATCCATACATATCTCCTCCTGATGATCACCGTGAACAAAGATATTATTCACATCTAGCTAGAGTATCCTCCATCAATGAGATACCATCATCAATATAAGAATCTACATGGATATTATCATAATTACTAGAGAAAAAATATCCTGATAATTTATACTAAACATCTAAATGAACTTATTCATTATAAATCTCATCTTAAGATGATATACATTCTCTCTAGAATATGTATTTATAATGAAAACCACTTATAACAAACAAGAGACTTTCTCATAGACCATGATATTAATTCCCATGACTTATTAAAGTTAAGTTTATTTATTTTTTCAAACATGATATGTCATCATCTTGAATAAGATAATACCTCAAAAAAATATCTGAATATTCTAATAGCATCGAAAGAAATAATATAGTAATAAGATAATATGATATGTATACGATAATATCTGTGAGATCAAGTGTTACAATCATATTTTTTTGAAAAAATAATCAGAAAATCAAGACCAGAAAGATTAGTTATAAAATCTTATGGCTCCCCAAAGGACTTACCTCTAGTCTAAAGGGACAATGTACAATTCATCCTCCTAGAATAGATTTTAAATCTTAGATGATCAAGTATGATAGACTCCAACTTATTATGAGCCAGAATTAGAGCTAATTTTTGAGTTGTTGTATCGTCTGAAGTTTAAAGATATTTTCACTCATAAAAAACTTCACTCTCTCAATAGGCAACATGATTATATGTAGCTAAAGAGTGATTCATTCTTTGAAATAGAGATCTAAATGAAACTATTGAATATGAAAAATTAACAAGTCCAAATGTATTCTCTAGATTCTCATTTTGCCTCATCTCATAAAAAAATAACTTATTCTCAAAAAAGATAATTTTAGCAATCACTAAAAACTAACTAGTCTCTGATTAAAGATAATTATATCATTCTTGAATATTAAAATATTTAATGAAGGCACAAACCAAAATCTGAGTGTCAACTTATCTCATCTTAGGGAGAGACAAGAGACAAGAGACAACCAAACCATCTCAAATTCTAGGAAGTAGGCTATGTAATCTTGTTCCATGATACAAGATTTGGAAAAATACACATAGAAGCATTATGTGGGTAGTATTGAGTTGGCGTGGCTGAAATTTTGGTGGTCTAATTGGGAAACTATGTTATGCGTGACATAGCATGGTTTGTCACTCTCACTCCCGATCATGTCATGCTAGCACGAGACCAAGGTTACAATGCCCAAAGACCCGACTTAGGTAGTCGAGCATGCTGAGCCATGCTGTGGCAGACTAATGCCAGCTAAAAATGGCAGGATCGAGCTCCCAAATTTTCATGCCTGGCCTAGCCCTCAACAAGCAGCAGCTAACAGTTGCAATGCAGTTGGGAATGGCACAATGCACCCGCTAGATGTGGGCTACATCTGTAAGCACAGATACACCATAGTCCATACCCATCATAGTGCATTTGCAATGCCAATGCAATCTACAATGCCAGCTTTAGCTCTTTCAACACTACAAACATTATTATAGTAATGACATATATAAAAATTAATGTAGAAGTAAATATAAATTGCACTCTTTCAGCACTAGAAATATTGCACATTCTTACTACAAATATATAAACTGATAAAAAAATATAATAAACAAATATCTAAGTATTAATTCTAAAAATATAAATAAAATAAAAAAGAAAACTTTAAATAATAATGCAAGTACATCAATCCAAAATCACTATGCATGGTTCAGATTTTCATAACTCATTATTTTGGTATCCTTGTTTTCTTATATGTAATCATCTACTAGCAATTCATCATCTTTATTTTAAAGATCCATCCAAAAATCAACTCAATCTTTTAAGCAAGATAATACTTCAATAATATCTAATCATAATAAACTCATAGTATCTAAAATCATATTCACAATTATAGAAAAAATAATTTCAATATTATACTAGATACCGAATGCACCATTTGATCATGTATCATTTTAGATAGCACCGAAAAAATTATATTTAAATTATTTCTATCAACTCAAAATATTAATATATTTCATATTTATTTAGGATGACATAAAATAATTATCAATATCTAAGGATATTAATAGTTTACACTTATTCAAATGGCTTCTCTATTATTTGCCCCCAACTAATTAAATTAAAAAATCATCATTTTCAAATATGTTGTCGATCTTAATACTCAGAGAGACGTTAAAACTATCATATTTTTTATTTTATCATTTGAATGGGCTATCTAAGTTTCATATATTTTATATACTGATTCTTATAGTTGATTCATATAAATGGGTATGTATTTTATAATATTTTTTATCTATATCATTATAATACTAAAATTACAATATTTTTTAGCTATATCATTATAATACTAAAATTACAATATTTTTTATATTTATTAGACAAACGACTAATATCATATATACACCTAATAACAATGTATGTGACAAAAGTTTACATAGACAATTATATATTCATCACATCATAAAAAATCTTAAATAAGTTCAAAAATAAAATTCATATCTTTAATTTAATTCATTCGGTAATAAATTCACTAATTTTAATTTTAACATAGTCAAATATCACATATTAATAACCAACATACAAATCTAATATCAGGTATGTATAATTTCAATTGTGTCTGATATCTATTTCAAATATTTTTTTAGGCTTGCTAATTTACATAGAGTAACATATTCTTGAAGTCTATAAGATATCTTATTATATTTTAGTACATTTTATTTATGATCTAATGTGGAAGAATATTTTTATTTTTCTTTAAATTATTAAATTAACTATGTGACACGTGTACTTAACGTAAAAAATCTCATATAAAAGATTATCTCCAATAAATCTAATAAACATACTTATTATTACATTATATTTAAAATATTATAAAATATAATACTAAATATTTTATTTTAAATTTCATATTCTCTAAAGATTATTAATAACACTCATAAATGAAAAGATCATCATATGAAGGAAGAAGCTCAAAAAATCATAATATTCTTTTATTTAATCTATACTTAAAATCAAAAAATTAGTGATCATGCATACAAATACATTTTTATCATGACTTGTCCAAATGTCGAATATCATGGAAACCACTCCTCTGTCTCCTTAGTTCATTAATATTTTTTCTATTTTATAATTTTTTATTATAATATTCCTACTTGTCAACTTATAAATCCTATGATAAACAGGTTAAATATAGCTATCCATGAGATAACATAGTTAAGATCCTCAAAGTTTAATTAGAAAACTCATGCTAATAATTAATTTCATTGCATCTCTCCTTGCAAACTCATTAAAATAAATAAAGGAATATTATTAAACTTAAATTTTGATCCAAATTCAAAGACTACATAATGAAATTGGACAGTCCAAGATCAAATGCATCAAGTTTTTTGATACATTATTCAACGTGTCTCCTAAGATATTAAATATCACTAATACTCATATATAGATATTTTTTATAATATATATATTATATTATATTTTCTTTGATATCCCTAAAATTTTTATTTTTAATTATCTTAGAATATACTATTAATATTTATACTATTATTATTTGTTTATTCTTAAATTTTTTAGGCATAGGGAGCAAGACTAACCTATGACTATATGATAACTCAATCTCAAACCTTTCACTCAAATTATTATTATCTATATATATGTTTACTTCTTTTTTATTTTATTTACTATTTTTTATTTTAACCTTTAGAGAGTTTTGATTTGGTGAGAAATATATTATATTTAATTTGATTTAGTTTAGAATAACTATAATAAATAATAACTTAAAATTTAAATATGTACCATAAAGCAATGTGCCTAGCAAGTAATAAATCTAGAAACCACAAAACACAATCTTGCCAACCAAAAAAAATACTCATCCAAACATCGGCCAATATAATAATATTATAAGTTATACATTATAAAACAAAAACAAAATTTTTAATTAAGAAAACAAAAACTAAGCTCAATTTGACATTTTTTTCAGAATTGAGAGAAAAAAAAAGACTAAGTGAAAATAGATTACAGATATACTATACAAAATTAAAAAATATTAACATATTATTCATAAAAAAATTTAACCGTAAAAATTATTTTTAAAATTTTTATTTTATTTTTTTAGAGAAGTGATGCAAAGAATGTTGGATTTGTCATCTATGAGCATTCAACATTATTAAATGTTCATTTTAATGAAATACATATATGTAAAATAATCATTCAAATATGTTATCTTGTAGAGACTCGATTAAAATTATAAATCATGATTTATCAACCATTTATCCTATAAATTTTAACTTGCATATTTTTATAACATTAAACTTTTAATATTATCCTCAATTTTCAACAATCATTTTTTATTTTATGATTTATATTTTTTTAATTACAACATTGTTTCAAATTATAGATCATAAAATACAATAAATCTCACTTTTTGAAGCAAAGACTTTCTCTATTTCAATTAAATTATAACTTGTGATTCATCAACAAAATTATAGATTAAATATTTGTCTTCGATGAGCATTCAACATTATTAAATATTCATTTTATCAGACATGCATCTTTGTCAAAATAAGCATGAATATATGTTATCTCGTAGTACCTCAATATTTAAAATCATAAATCATGATTAATCAATTTATTATATTATAACATAAAACTTTTAATATCATCCTCAATTATTTATCTAATTACATCTTTATTTTAAATTATAAATCATAAAGTAAATAAAATCTCATTTTTTGAGGCCTAGATTTTTTTTCTATTTCTATTAAATTATGACTTCCTTGTGATTCATCCACAAAATTATAAATTAAATATTTCATATGGCACCTCATTCCCCAATAGTTGTCATTTAAAGTGATCTAAATGACTTGTCTTTTCTTAATGTTATAGGGCATTATAAATAAAAAAATATTAAAAAAAAAACCAAGCAACTCGTATTTACCACTAAGTACATAATGGGCCTCATGTTATACTATAATGGTTATTGTGTGCTAATGTTACACAGTGCAAAAAGAATGTTAATGTAAGGGACAGGCTCAAGTTCATCAATATTGCTGATTGTTTCCATTTGGCAGGCCTTAGAAAAATAAAAATAAACTAAACATTGAGCTAGCTATAAATTTTTCTCATGGTTTAGCCAAATAATTGTGAATTGTTTAACAAAATGCCAAGTCCAAGATTACCTTTAGCATTTCTTCCTCTTCAGGTTTCCAAAAAAACTTCTTTCGTTTTTCAATGGAGGGTTTCTGGTGCGTGCTGAAAAGCAAAGCAGATGTGCATCAGTGTTCAAATGGCCACATCTTTATGGAAGATCGTGATCAAGAATGAAAATGAAAAAACTCACATTTTAGTGGAATGATCGTGCATTTGTTCGTGCTTCTGGAACAAACTACTTTTGTTTCTCTTATTCCTGGTTTCCCTCTTCGAGGAAGAATTTAACTGCAGAGATGTTTTCAGTGTCGAATCAGGATGTTGAGGTGGTTCCTGCTTTTTTATTATTGTACTAAGGCACCTTTTCCGCACAGTGAGTGGCATGTCATCAGAATCAAACAATTCTGAATCACCAGGAACATCATCCTCATGTCTCATAGTCTCATCTTCTCGCACTTCTCCGTTAAGTACGTTATCAGATAGTATATGTTTATCTAACAGCTCCACTGGCATTTCTTCATCTCCTGCAAATTCAAATTGATGTTTTCTTGTGATTCTTACTTTTTTATCTTTGCCCATATCATTCAGCGACCCAATGCTTGTAATTCTCTCATCAGGATCATGATCTGTTATCTCATTCAGACTGAAATGTTCATCATCCCTCTCTTCAAGCCCCATCACCTTTTCCGTATTTTCTCTATCCTCCATGTCGCTCTTGTTATCTGTGCTATTGCCAACCATATTTGAATCCATAAAATCAAGCAAAGCCTTCTTCTCCTCCCTAACCTTGTTTAACAACTCCCGTGCCCTAGCAGCTTGTAGTTTATACCAGCAATAAGGACAGTAAAATTTACCAGTTTCGTCAAATTTAGGATTACAATTCATACACTTCTCGTGAACAACAATCGAGCACCCATGTACAACACACTTTAATAGGCATCCATCTCTATTACATCTAATACAAACACCACTCTCTGGGCAATTTAGAATACTGCTTTCTAAATTCACCAATTTCTTAGCGAAATCATCTTTGATGTTATAATTTTTAAGAGAACTATGTGTCTGCTCGTCATCATCAACACTTCCATATGCTAAATTAATTTGCCCCAGGATATCATCCAACTCACGATCTTCCATGTTAGCTTCGTCCTGCATCGATTAATATTTTGCAATTAGGGTGTACTACATATTAAAATTAATTGAAACCATCAAATAAATAGCGAACAGTGCCGATTTAGTGAATGACATGACGTACGTTAGGGAAGCTCTGGAAAACGAAAATCTAGCGATACGTGTTTTGCACCTCGCTTGGAAGCCTTCCAAATTTGGAATCATAGCGGTTTCCATTTTCTTTCCATTTGGTCACTCCGGCGTGTGTTTCCGGCATCCATCAGGGACAATTTCAAAGGAGCTCACTCGGAAGAGTCAGCACGGCTAAGTTGTTGGAGACCTCTAACGACACTCAACAAAATAATTACTTAAAATATATTTAAATATTCAACTCTTAGAATTTACTCCAACTAATCTCCACAAAATAAATTAAACATTAACTAAATTTAACTAGCTTTCAATGATATAATTAAAAAATATCACATTGCTTAACACGAAAATTGTCATGATAAGATAAACTTGCATGCCACAATGCTTCAAAGCGCACGAAGAGCACCTAGGCAATATGCATCGACCAAAAACATCTGAAATCAAATTGGCGATGATTCAACCGAATATTAAACATGTAGCATTGTCTAATGCAAAGAAGACAAGAAAAAAATGAACACAAATAAAAAATGCTCGATCATTCAACATATAAAATATAAAGTAGATAAAGATAAATTGATTAACAAAGTAACAGTAGATTAAGGAGTGTGCATCTTCATAGTGACATGATTATGCAATTGTGCGAGCAGTTTGTAACATCCTAGGGAAGCATGCACTACCACAGAGCTGTGGATTCGAGAAATAATTATCCATTTCAATTAATAACTCAACACCAGTGCCTATTTAGTTTTCAAAAAAACAACATGATCTCTGATACATCAATCAACAGCAAAAAGAAAAACTCATTTCAAGATGGGGCACAAACCTACTGAAGCGTTGAAAAAGAATATCAACGACGCAGTTGCCACGAACAGAATTACAAGTTTTCTCGACACTCCAGATCCACCCCTTTATACTTGTACGGAATGAGGCTCGATGATCTCCGCATTGATGTCATTGCCTAGTAAAACCTCGATGTCACTACCGACTTACGATCAAAAACAAAATAAATGATGAAGACTCAGTGAAATCCCAACACAAACTTGTTGATGAGCACTAGGGTAAATAGTGAAACCCCAACAAAAATAAGAGTAATTGACTACAATTTCTATCTTTCGTGAACAATAGAAGATCAATTTCAATCATTCCCAAAAGGGTAAATAGTCCATGCAATCATTCCCAAAAGGGGTTGATAAGACATACCATTATATTCTTGACTTGGTTCACTTATATATTTGTGGACAAATGTTTGTATTATTCTATACGAACAATAACTATTTCATATTGTTTGTACATGGTTATTTAAGAATGATGTGATTTTACTTTATTATATAAAAATCTAAAGTATACTTAATATCTAAGAAGTTTCAAAACGTAATTGAAAGATACTCCAAAATATAATAAAAGTACTTAAAAGTTAAAAGTGACAAATGGAAAGAGTCAATCTCTAAGCATTTTGTCTTCTATTGTGAATAGAAATTAATTCATAGATAATTTACAACTTCATAAATTTCTCACTATAATGATGATGTTGTAAAGAAGAAGAATCATGTGATAATAAAGATGCCCTAGGCCCATGATGCCTCAAAAGAGTCTTCCAATATACTTATAAGCCAAAGTATCGACACTTCTATTTATTTGTTAAATAGAAGTCCAACCACAATCTTAAAGCATATCACTCCAATTGAAGTCTAGAGTTGAAAGAAGCCAAAAAGTAATCATTGGAGAGCAAATGAAAGTTTACATTGCTCTTAAATATCTAAGCATAAAAGAAAGAAATTAGGTAATTCTCTCATATAATGGAAAATGTCTTCACTCCATCGAGTCTACAAATGTCACTAAAGATAACTCGAATTTCACTAATATTCAAAAAATTTGCTTAAAATATAAAAATTTATTAAAATCTCTATAAAAAATACTCAAATATGCATAACACAATAGTGAATACATACAAAATATCTCAAAAAAGTTATTAAATAAAATGTCAAATAATAATTCAAGAAAAAGAAATAATCATTATAATTCACTACTTACTTGCATGGGGACATAACCATATAGGTTATCGTTTCTTGGTGAGCATGAATAATATACAATTAATTTATTTTCAAACACATTAGAAAATCACTTTAAAAAACTCAATGATTGGAGTTTCTAGTAAAAGTTTAATGTGTTGAATTATAAGTTAGAAAAGGCTAACATGGTAGCTGATGAACTAAGCCATGAGATTGAGCATGATGTAATCAATAACCTTCAATATCTATAAAAAGGACATATCAAACAAGACTACTCCAACATTTAATTTATATGTCATTGATATAATATGTCATTGAAGGAAAGATTCAGAAAGATTATGACATAAGGAGTTTCACAATGTCCAATGCCACAAAAATATTGATTCTAGAAGATTCTATAAGATTCTAGAATATCCAAGCTAAGCCCAGTAGTATGTTTAGGCCCAAGTTCAATTGATGTTCTAAATGTTTTTATTTTTGTTTGTTTTTTACAATATAAGAATATAACATAAGGCAGAATTGTCAAAAGTAAAATATATCTATCTGTCATAAGGCAAAATTGTCATAAGGTAGAAATTTTGATGTTTGGGTACAAGAGAGCACTCGAATTGTCATAAGTAAAATAAATTGGAGAAGAAGTTTGCATTGAATCAGAGATAAAAATAAGAATTTTCAAATCACCAATTTCCTCGAGACGGAATCCCAGAAATGACTTGTGCCAAACTAACAAATGGCCTCGACACCGTGGATTGGTATTATCCGGCGAAGAAAAATGTTTCCAACAAATGCAGCACTTGTTGTGTCAGTTCAGCCCAAATCTTCCGCTATTATCGCCGATTTCTCCCGACAAATAGAGCTTATAAACATGCGTTTATAATACTGCGTTTTATGCTAAATTACTCGGAACACGTTCAATTTAATAATTAGGTTAACGCTAGCGAAGAGCTGATACATTTATAAAATTAATGGAGAAACTTACAGGATGCTGCAAATATGGCAAATGATTTCGAAGACGCGAGCTTGAACCCGAGCTGTTGGAAGTGGCCGAACGCGATGAAGAAGAGGCGCAACTATTTCAAGCGATAGATTATTCAATTTTATTAAGTTAAGTATAATATTAAATTTTTCACATAATTATATTAAATCACCTTATATTTACATTTTATTTTTATTTCTCTTAGGGATAAAATAAATATTAACAAAGTTCATTTTAAAATTAAATATTATTACTTATTTTATAAATAAAAATCTAAATTTTGAAAGTATAAATATTTATATATTTTTTAATTTTATCATTAGTTTCTGTTTATTTTTAATAAATTATTTTGAACTAAAATTTGATAATTTTTTTTAATCTAGAGTAAAAATAAAAATATTATTACTTATAAAATAAAAATAAATAAGAAATTTGTTACAAATCTATAAATTCAAAATTAATTTTTTCACATCAATGACACTAATAAAAGTGACAAGGTTTATAAGTTTCAGCCCATTTTTCCTTGGAAAGTTTTAAGGAGTTAAGCAATTTTCCTAACATATTAATCTTAACAATGACACATCAAGTAAGTGTCATTAAATGTATACTTACAAATATAATAATGATATTTTATAAAAGCATCAAGATATATAACGTCATTAATTTTGTGTTTTGTTGAAGTAACAATGACTCTTCTAGTAAGTGTCATAAAAACTTAATACATTTTCCAAATAATGACGCTTTTAGAAAAGTGTCATTAAATGTTTAATTACAAATAGTATAATGACATTTTCTGAAAGCATCAAGATATAAAGCGTCATTAATTTGCTGTTTTATTGTAGTGTAATCCCAAAATAATTTTATTCTAATGTACGTCTTTTGTGCTTGACTGAACAAGTAGGGTATCCGAGGTGAGAGAAAATGATGTGGTTTATGTGATAAAGAACTCTGCAACTTTGGCAAGCTCATTGTTCACTCTGCATGTTTCCCATATTCTTATCGAGCTGCCTACACTTTATGCTCGAGATATGGAGGTCAATCTTTTTCATTGATTTCACTTTTGGAATTTGGATAATGCTTACATTTTCATTATTCTGTATTGGTTGTGTTTCAAGTCATCATCACTTGGGGTGTGCAAAATAAAATTGATTTTCTCTCCTCATCATACATCCGCTACTTCGAGGATGTTCGACATGTAATTCTAATGATGCAATTCTTCCTCTTATTGTATTGTCATTTTCAGAATCATTGTTTGTTGCAGCAGAGAAGCTTCTTTAATGTGTTGTTTCTAATCTCTAAAAATTGAAAATATGTTTATCAACTCTTATTAGTGCATAAACATTCTCAATAATTTTGTAGTATATAATTTTGTGCTAACCGCTCCACAAAAGATTTCTTTGTAAATACATTTTACAGCGAAATGATCTATTTATAATCAACAAAATCATAATTAAAACTATATTTTTCTCAAGCTTGTATTAGTTGTGTTCATAAATTTTATTTATTAATAATAATCTTACTCAGTGCACAAGTCTCCCGCTTAGCCCAATATTTGAGAGAAGTTAATATTTTGATGATCTTATCCTCGAAAACTAGAGATGCTTTATTTATTGAGTTTTGAACTTAGATTTTTTGTCCTTGGACAAAGACACTCGGCATCACAAAAAGACACGACCTATATTTTTTTGCACTATTCATTCTTCTGCATGAAATTAGGTAAATTGTAACATGGTAATCTGTATATATGTGTATATGTTTGCATGCATAAAATTATCCACACACATATCCATCATCTATAATTATGTTAGTGTGCATTTTATTTTCTTTAAATATATTTCTAAGTACCACCAGAGATATTTTTTTTGTGAAGCTGTTTATTGATGCAGTCTAAGTGGGAAACAATTTTGTGTTGTAGCACAGGACCATGAGTACCTATCTCATCTTAAAGACCTCAGTCAAACCTAGATTTTTGCCAAGATTGAAAATGTGGAGGTTAGTTGTTTTCACTATAATTCTCAAAGGCACATGACCCTGCTCCTTCTGGCTTAGCCACTAGTTCTCATATGTGATTAGATGGCGATCTTCAATTGTACATTCTAGCATCCTAAATAATATGGATGTTTCTAAAGTTACAACAATAAAAAAATTATTTTATTTTAAATCAAACTTTTTTCTTCATTTGTTCTTAAGAGATACACGAGCCATAAGATTTTGTGATATTATTATTTCTTTTTGTGAAGGAAACTTTTTTCTTCATATGTTTTCATTGGTGCTATATCAAGATTTGATTTATTCAGATTTTTTTTTGATCAACTACAAAAGACTTTAATCTTATCAAGATTTCATTGGTGCTATATGGTAAATCTCCTTTCTTATTCTACACCCTGGAAAACAAATAATTAATGTTATTTTTTTTACTAATTCTTCTCATATAAATGAAGTGGGAGGCTTTGTTTTCCTATGTTAAAACTTTGGCTTGTTTATCTTTCACATTATTGATTTATTATAGGGACTTGATCATTTTGATGAAATACTACAAGAAGCAGATGATATTTTTCTTTCTCGTGAAAAATTCAGGATAAGCATATGTTTATCTTTCTCGTGATTTATTTTACTAATTCTTCTCATATGTGTGTGTGTCATCTGAGACTGTGATTATATACGTAAATATAATACTACAATATATATGTACGTATATAATATAGTATATCTGTATGTATATACTAATATTTATAAGCACGTATATACCAAGTATATAAGTACATATATACTTGGTATATACGCACATATATACTCAATATATACAAACATATATACTCGGTATATAAGTAAGTATATATTCAATATATACATACGTATATACTCAATATATGTCATATAATATTATAGTATTATATGTACGTATATACTGAGTATATACGTACTCAGTATATACGTACATATAATACTGTAGTATATATGTAAATATACTACAGTAATATATGTAATGAGTGAAATGCTAGTATATATGTACATATACCATAGAGTATATATGTACATATATACTACAGTATTATATATTTATCAAAACATAACTTTATTTATTTATTTATTTTAATTTGATTGACTTGTTTAAATTTTGTATAAATATGATACCGCATTATTTTTCATATGAAGCTTGCATAAGTGAAAAGATTTTTCAAATGACAGGACGCACAATGACTCGGACATTTTTGTCGTAGTAGAAAGATGATGATCGGAGGAGCAGAGGGAGAGAAAACAATGTCAATGCACTGATAGATTATACTGTATGCATTGTCGATAGATACATTGATGAATAAGATGAAAAACAATTTTGTTATGTTTTTGTTTAAAATATGTAAAATATTGAATCAGAATAATATATTAAATGATTTTATTTTTAGTTAATTATAAATAATCATTTATAATTTATATTTTTATTCAAATTAATATAAAAATATTAAATTATTTAATTAAATTTTTTGAAAAAAAAATAAAATTTTGAAAATAGTTTTGGAATGAAAATAGCTAAGGAATTTTCCCTTGCTAATTTAGCTAGGAATTTTTCCCTTACTATTTTAAATAGGGAAAATTATTATTTTAACGAGGTATTTTTCCCTTACTATTTTAGTTAAGGAAATTATTATTTTAGTGATGGATTTTTTCCTCGCTAATATTTTTTTGCTCGAAACTATTTCCCTCACTAAATTTTAGTGATGAGCACTTTAGATTGGGAAAGCTTTCGTTGTTATATTCGTTTTGCGACTAAAACTTTCATTTAGCTTGCTAATTTAACTAGGGAAATTATTATTTTAGCTAGGGATATTTCCATCGCTAAAACTTTTTAGTAAGGGGCTCTTTCCCTTGTTAATTTTTAGCGACGAGCACTTTAGATTGGGAAAGCTTCCATCGTTAATACATCGTTATATCTTGTTTAGCGACAAAAAACCTCCATTTAGCTAGGGAATTGTCCCTGGCTATTTGGGATTTTTCTTGTACTGAGAAGAGCTATAGTGCATGAAAATTATCATGACACTGTGCATACTGTTTTGGCCAAGAATGAAGGTAGAAATCAATCTATAAATATTCAAAGATATAATCAAGTCATAGTATGTCAAATGTTATAACCTATATGACTTTTCATTCTCCATATAATTACCACCTTCACCAAGCCTCATATTTTACACGAAAACTCTAAATTTTATAACTATTCATCAAAACTATTGAAAACTAAGTTTCTATGAAATTATTATAAATACATTTTTCTTTTAGGTAAAATATATCATAAAATTCATACGAAAAAGTTCGTATTATTTAGATATGTCAAATGGATCATGCTAACATTATAAATAAATCCTTCCACACGGCTTTGATTTACAAAATATGGAAAGTGGAGTTGTACATGGGTTATGCATCATATCTTCGGCATCGTGCTTTGTGTTGTTATTTTGTGAATTTTATTTAGTTATGTTTCCATCATTCTATGCAGATTTTGTGATGTTGGTGCTAGTTTTGTCGGTGATTTTGCATTAGTTGAGTTATCTACCCCCTATTTTCAGGCTACAATTCTGCCACAGAGTTATAATGATTTCTTTTACATTTCACATTTTCAGACTCAGTCTCCAGTTCATCTTGCAAGGTCCAATTTGCGAATTACAAGGGATAAAGAGTGGGCAATTCTTATTGTTGGCTTTGAGCATGTGATTATCCATTCTTTTTTTTATCTTGTGTCATTTGTATACATGTTGTTCTATTTGTTCTCTCATCCTCTGTTCATCAGACAGTGACAGTATGGTAAAAAATTTGGTTATATTTCATAAAAATGTGTGCTCTATAGTCATGCCATTTCAAAATCAATTAGCCTAAGGACATATAGACATTTAATGCCATATCTATAAAATGATTTTTTTCATATTTTACTTTAATTTAAAGTATAATTTATTGATATTTTTTTGTTTAAATTTTATTTTCTATGAATCTAACTTAATGTAAGAAATATTTCACATTTTTAAATTTTATTTTAATAATTTTGCCTATGTTAACAAATTCAACAATATTACAAAAAATAATGCTCATATCTTCTATCTTATATCTGACATGCATTTAAATATTTTTTAAAATTTATTTTTTTATTTTCTTTTAACAGATAAAATAGAGGTTGCTTAACGAATAATATTGGAATGTTAATGAGTTCTTCTATTTGAAGTGTGATATCTATTGGAATTAATTTTTTCATTAAAAATGGATCGTTCATGGATCTCAAATGATAGAAGATCGAAGGAATATGAAGATGGAGTTAATTGCTTTGTTGAATTTGCAATACAAAATTCTGCAAATAAAACCTCCATTAAATGTCCATGCTTACAATGTGGTAATATGATTTTCAATACTCTTCAAATGATTCGAGATCATTTGTTTATCTTTGAAATTGATCAGAGTTACCATACATGATATTTTCATGGAGAGGCAGCTCTAAGTGGCCCACCTTCCATACTAGCAGAATATTATGATAGACTTCAATTTGATGATCAACGTAGTACAATAGAATTGGTTCAAGCTTCACATGAGGATTGTCAATATGATCCTCAATTATTTGCAAGATTACTACAAGATGCAGAAAAACTATTATATCCTGGTTGGAGAAACTTTACAAGAATGTCAGCCTTGATCAAATTATACAACTTGAAAGCACGTTTTGGGTGGTCTAATAATAGCTTTTCAGAGCTTTTACAAATTCTTGGCGAAATATTGCCTTTAAACAATGAATTGCCTTTGTCGATGTATGAAGCAAAAAAAACATTAAATTCTTTGGGAATGAAATATGAGAAAATCCATGCGTACCCAAATGATTGTGTGTTTTATCGGAATGAGTTGAAAGATGCATCCTTATGTCATACCTGTGGAACTTCGAGGTGGAAGACATATAACACTGGAACTAAGAGGAGAAAATGAGTTCCTGTGAAAGTATTGTGATATTTTCCTCCAATTTCAAAATTTAGAAGAATGTATCAATCATCAAAAATTGTAAAAGAGCTCATATGGCATTTCGAAGAAAGAAATTTTGATGGGAAAATGCGTCATCCATCAGATTCACCATCATGGAAGCAAGTTGTTCACAGATGGCCTGAGTTTTCAAAAGAACCTAGAAACCTGAGACTTGTAATTTCTGTAGATGGCATAAATCCTCACAGTTCATTTAATAGCAAATATAGTTGTTGGCCCATTCTCATGATAATTTACAACATTCCTCCATGGTTGTACATGAAAATAAAATTTATGATGTTATCTTTATTAATTTCAGGTCCACACCAGCCTGGCAATAACATTGATGTCTATTTAGCACCGCTAATAGAAGATCTTAAAAAATTGTGGGAGGTCGAAGTTTAAGTTTACGATGCATATAAACAAGAAATCTTTACTTTAAGAGTCGTTCTTTTATGGACAATAAATGATTTTTCTGCATATGGAAACATGTCATGATGCAAAGTTAAAGGATATTATGGTTGTGCAATATGTGGAGAAGAAACATATTCTTGTAGGTTAAAGCATGGAAAAAAGAACTCTTATACTAGACATAGATGATTTCTTCCAATAAATCATCTTTATAGGAAACAAAAGAAAGCATTTGATGGAAAACAAGAGTTCGGGGCACCTCCAAAAATATTGACTGGCGAGGAAATATTAAAAAAAATTAATGGAATTTTCAATTTTTGGGGGAAAAAAAGGGTTATTTTGGAAAAATCTGAAATCAACAATACTACTTGTTGGAAAAAGAAGTCAATTTTCTTTGATCTTGATTATTGGAAATATCTTCATGTTCGTCATAATTTAGATGTAATACATATTGAGAAAAATGTTTGTGAAAGCATTATTGGTACCTTACTCAATAGTATATATAAGACAAATGATGAGCTTAATACTCGCTTGGATATTGTAGATATGGGCCTAAGGAGCGAATTGGCACCAGTGTTTGATTCGAAGAGAACATATCTTCCTCTTGCATGTTATACACTTTCTACAAAGGAAAAGAAGGTGTTTTGCCAAACACTTTCACAATTGAAGGTTCCATATGGATATAGTTCGAACCATCGAAACCTCGTGTCAATTGAAGACTTTAAACTTAATGGCTTATAATCCCATGACAATTATGTTTTAATGCAACACTTTTTGTCTGTTTTGTTATGTTCTATCTTGCCCAAGCATATGAGGAATGTGATTTGTAGATTGAGTTTATTTTTTAATGCTATATGTACTAAAGTCATTGATGTTCCTTCATAAGATGAGTTACAAAATGAGATAGTGGTGACATTATGCTTGTTTGAAAAGTACTTTCCATCTTCTTTCTTTGATATCATGGTGCATCTTACTGTGCATCTTGTAAGAGAAGTGAGACTTTGTGGTCCGGTTTACTTTAGGTGGATGTACCCATTTGAAAGGTTTATGAAAGTGTTAAAAGGCTATGTACAAAATCATACTAGACCTGAAGGTTGATTGCTGAATGCTATATTGCAGAAGAAGGAATCGAGTTTTGTATAGAGTACTTATCAAATATGGAAGTAATTAGAATTCCTAGTAGTTCAAACATTGACCACATAGTCAAGGCACCAATATTTGGAGGTCTTACTATGAAGGCCGAATCCAATTTATGGTTACAAGCACATCATTATGTGTTGGAAAATACATCAATTATCCAACCTTATATTGAGTAAGCATCTCTTACTTTTTATTTCTTTATTTTTTGTACGTATTATATATTATTCTAATTATTTAATTTTTATACATGACCTCATAGAGAGCACATGCAATGGCTGAAAGCGATACATCCACGTCAATCAAAAAGGCAAAAGTGATTACAGGATGAGCATGCTCGTACATAGAGGTGTCAAACGGGCCGGCCCAGCACGGCACGACCCGTTTTTCACGTGCCCAGCCGTGCTACCGTGCCGTGCCCGGCACGGCACGGTTTTTTAAATTCGGGCACGGCAAGGCCGTGCCGTGCTGTGCCGGCCCGCTCGGGCACGGGCGCCCGGCAAGGCAGGGCAGGCGGGGTGGGCGGGTCGGGTCTGTTTGGACCCGACCCACGGTCTTTTTACCGGGGGGGGGGGCCTGGTTGGGTCACGAGTCACGACTCAGTGAGTCGTGACCGTGAATCGCGACTCACGACTCAGGACGCAGGCACGCGGGCCGGCGTGCCGTGCCAGGCACGGGCCCGGGCACGTTTTTTTATCATGCCGGGCCGGCCCAGGCACGGCCGAACCGTGCTGTGCCTCGTGCAGGGCCGGGCCGGCCCGGCCCGTTTGACACCTCTACTCGTACATTTACCTTTTGGTTAAGAAAAAAGGTACTAAAATGGTTTATTAAATTTACCTTTTCATTTTCATTATTGGTCACAATATAAATTATATCTTTATCTTATTTCTATAGGTTGAAGTTGCATTGGGAAATAATGAACCTGTTTCTGAAACCCTTAAATGGATAGCTAATGGTCCAAGCCTTTATGTGATGAAGTATAATGGTTATGTCATAAATGGGTATCAATATAATACCAAGAAGCGTGATAATTTACTAGCTACCCAAAATAGCAGAGTTAGTATTATATCAACGATAATACAAATTGCTAGTGCTAAGGATAAAAATCCTATTTTTAGGGAACTTTATTTCTATGAGGCTATTACAGAGATTTGGGACCTAGATTATACTATGTTCAGAATTACAGTTTTTAAGTGTGATTGGGTTGATAATAAAAATGGAATCAGGGTTGATGATATTGGGTTTACCTTAGTTGATTTTAGCAGATTGGCTCATAAGTCAGATTCGTTCATATTAGCAATTGTTTTGTCAATTGTTTTGTCAACTCCAAGATGGTCTTCTATGTACAAGATGAGCCAATCTTGTATGTACAAGATGAGCTTAATCCAAGATGGTCAATTGTTTTGTCAACTCCTCAAAAAAATTTCACAGAAAGATCAAATGATGATGATCCCATGGACATTTCTATTGAACACAATCCAGTCATATCTTCTTTTCCACAAGTTGAATTATTTGATGCATTGGATGAATTTGATAAAATTTGTAATTGGGATGATTGCGAGGGAATTTGGGTCGAGAACAAATCATAAATGTTTCTAATTTGTATCTTTGTTATGGCTTTGTGAATTGATACGTTTCTAAAGTTTTTTTGTTTTTTAAATGTATGCGGTCTAGTTAAGTTATTCGTCTTTGTTATTAGATGAATGTTATTTTTTCAATTTTAGTTAATGGCAGGTTCAGAATATTCTAAAAACTGACATTATTATGTTTTGTGCAAAACAGCTGATTAGGTAATGCCTTTAATTAGTTAAATTTTTCCTTTTAAATATTTTTTTTATTTCTTTGTACTTCATTTTAAACATAATTATTAATTTTTTGATAGGTATGGAAATGGAACAATAAGATAAAGCTACTACAAGAAATAGATGTAGAGGGATAACAAGAAAGCCAATGATTATCAAGAATAAGAATAAAGGAATTAAACTTTCAGTTCAGTATAATGTCGATGGTGTTTATGTCGGACAAGCTATGATGCATCTCACAAGTTATTTAGGGGTATTGGCACGTACCATGGTCCCAATAAGATATAGCACTTGGCACCATGTACCCAAGCAATTGAAGAATAAATTGTGGGACTCCATTGAGACAAACTTGTATTTATTTTTTCTATTTTTAACATTTTCGAATTTTATTTACAAATTTTTTTAATAACTTATAACTATGTTCATTACTTCTAGGCTGCATTTACATTGGATAGTAAAAGTAGAAAGAATTGTATGAAAACAATTAGTAGGTACTTTAGATCTTTCGAGAACATGTTGACAGCAAAGTATATCATTTCATTCAAAGACCAACTCGAGCTTCTTAAAAAACCACTATTTGAATACAGTTTTATTGAAGATAAAGATTGAACAATTTTTGTCAAAGAAAGATTGACTCAAAGATTTCATGTATATTTCTAATTATTTTCATGGAATGTTCTCAATTTTTCTTTACTTAATATAAATTAAAAATTGTAAGAGTTTAGAGAAGTTCAAAAGGAAAGAAGGAAAAACCATATTTATAATCATCATCTTAGTAGGAAGGGATATGCTGGTCTTGAAATGGAGATGGTAAGTTAAATATGTTGTTACTTTACTTTTTATTTTATATTGAATTTGACTAGAGACTTCTTATATTACATTGCAATATTGTAAAAGTCGGTAGAATCCGGCTTTACTAGAGTCATTGATAGAAGTGTATTATGGAAGAAAGCAATGGTTAAAAAAGATGGCACGTATGATGAAGTGGTCATTTCAGTTGTTGAGAAGATTGTAAATATAATTTATGAAACAAATATTTCATTTACGGTATAAACTTTTTTATTGTAACCAATATAACATTTAATTTTATATTATAATTGTGTATCATGATATGAAGTTGCAATAGTCACAAGAAAGCAGTTTGAGTTTCAATGGAAATGACATACTTACACAAATATAGTGGTTGAGTACTAGCTAAAAGAAAGCAATATACTTTATGATATTATTTTCATTCTATGGCTGATAGTGATTTGCAGGAATTTATGAAAGAATCACAAGAGCGACAATCAAAGTTTGAGGAAAATATTTTATTCCAACTCTCTCAGATGGTACCCACCGCAGCTCAATTTGATATTGGTAGCTCTAACATACTTCAAAAACATATTGTCCTTCCGGAAAGTGTTGAGCAACCAAAACATCGAGTAGAAGACCACACTCCACCGATGCTAGTAGCAAAAAAGGTTAGTTGTATTTAATATTATGTTCTTTAATATAAATGTGGTAACACAAACTCATAATTTTCATATCAACTTACCTAGTTGATATGAAAATATAGAAGTAATGTTACAATGTAAGTTAGCATGATAAATTATATTAATAAGCTCATTAAGTTATGATAACTCACTTTTGTCTAACTAATTTTTTCTACGTTAAAATTATCAACTTTAGATGATTGCATATAACTAAACAACAAAGTTTCGTTTTACTGGAAAAGAATTTTCAATTGGCCATAGGGACAAAAGAAAATGTTGTCGCAGCTGGAACTATGGTACTTGAATGTGGTGATAACTTCCTTGTTGTCGTGGATGTTTCTTATGATCTAAATGCATTACTTCTTGTACCTATTCCAAGCCAAATTACCACTATTGGAGATGCTATTGGGCATCAAATTTTATGGCCTGCCTAATTTGTCATTCCTACTACTCTTCGCATCCATGTATGTGTTTTTTTTAATAAAATATTTCTTAATAATAATAATAATAATAGTTTATATAGGACAATTTTTATTTATACAAAGATATTTTATGTTTGATAGGATTCAAAGAAATTTAAGAAACAGTGTAATAGAGAGAGAACACCGAGTTTAAATGATGAGAATCCTGTAGATATCAAGAACTTTGCTATGTTAGTTGGGCGCTTATTAAAGGATGAGATTGTACATATAGTAGAAATCATAAAGGAGGTTTTTGGACAGTCATTTAAGACATTCCTCATGAAAGAAGACATGGATATCATTATATCATTAACAGAGGCATCATTTAATTGCCTATTGTTCTATATATAGTACGATTAAAATTTAATATGTTATTCATTTATTTTAACTATCTTATTTATGCTTTAATTTTTCATTATGTGAATTGTATTTAATATTTGTTAAATTAAAATATTATAACTTTTAAATATTGTGTGAAATTAAATCAGGCATTTGCATAAAAATATGGTTGATTCTAAAGAGGCAGAGCGATTTATTTTTGTAAATTCGACCTTAGTTTCCAAAGTTGGATTGGGTGAAGCAAGCAAGAAAAATAGGTCAGGGGTTATAGCTAATCGGTTGATGAATGCAAATAATGCAGATTTTGTTTTTATTCCATATAACCCAGGATAAGTTATTTAACATAAGTAGGATTATAAGTATGCATATATATCAAATTATAAATGATATGTTGTTACACTAATGTTAATTTTGTAGGTGTCATTGGGTATTGGTGGTACTTGAAATAAGGACTTTGATCACCTATTACCTTGATTCCTTGCATCATCATCCTACAAGTGATTTTAAAGACATTGTTAATATGTAAGTTTTTTCCTTTTTATTATAGAATGAAGCATTTGGTGGCAACATAAATTTTTTTTCTTAATGCATGGCTCAAAGAAATCTTCACTTTAAAAAACATACAACATCAAAAAGAGAGCCTAATTGGATTGTACTAGGAGTACATAACTCATTAACTAAGTTGTATAATATTTAGTATCTTGTGCTTAATTTTAAACTTTTTACAATATGACTTGCAAGTAACTCCATATATATATATTGATTTTATTTTACATTCAGTGCCCAAGACAATAAGGTAGTGTTGAATGTCGATACTGTGTGATGAGATATATGAGAGATATCATTCTTGATCAAGGATGTCTAACATCAAAGGTATGTGTTGATTTGTTGTTTCTCAATATATCAGTTATTTTTAGTTTTCCAATTTTATTGATTAATATAATACTTTACTTTTCAACAATTTAATGGAAAGGAATCATACAACAAAGATGAGTTGGATGAAGTATGATCTTAATGGGTGATGTTGGTGACTCAATTAATACTTTTTTCGGTTTGAAAAGCATTGGGGATACCTTTTTGTATTGAAGCATGAACAAATTTTGAGATTTACAACATTAACTTTTGATGAGCTTCGTAATTTATATCTCTTTTGAACCAAACTATGACTGAAGGTAAATTGTTCGACATAATCATTTGAAGACATTTTAGTATTTAACTTACACATTCATTATATTTCTATAATTTTCATATGTTGAATTACGTTAGTATATTGAATGCATGATTCTTAGGTATTTAAATGTAAACTTTTTTTTTGTCAAGTTAGGAGATCTTCCTACTTTGGAATAGTCCTTGAATTATTGTGATAATAAAGATATTTTTTTAATGAGATCATAGTTATTACTTCTTACTTTCAATTAAATATTCAAAACTTGAATATGTAGTTAGAATTTTTTTGTTTTCGTACTATCTTTTTTGTATGTTATCAACCATATATATTTTGTGGTAGATTGACAAAGGAAAAGATTATGATTTCAACTTTTGGCTTCAATACTTTACCACAATAGTGTAAATAACCTTTTCACCCTTATAAAACACTAATTATTTCAAGGCACAATTTTTTTTTCATGCAGCCAATATTTTAATAATGAATCTAAAAGTATATGTTGATTGGATTACTATATTTGTGTAATCAAATAGAACTTGAAATTACATTACATAGCATCTCATCGAGTTTTTTTTGATGTGTTATGAATATGGCAAGTAATTTAACTTTTCAATTTATGATATTTAATTGGGTTTTGTAGTGTTTTTTCAAGTTGTTTGTGAGATCTTTAAACTCACTACACACCTTTAGGTTTTAAATTGATTATTATTGTTTTGTATTTTAAAAAATTTTATCAACTTTTATGCCATAATTGATAAATCTTCTGCTTTACATTTTATCAATTACTACTAACTTTGTTTTTGTTATTGTTAAATTTGTTTAATAGTATATGTCAATTGTTATATAATTTATTTTTATGCTATGTTGTTATAATTCCTATTTTTTTTTCCAATTCTCTATAATATGTTTTTTTCTGCAAGGGTAAGTATTTATTGTTCAACTATTTGTATGCAGGTTATCTTATTTGGAAATTAACTCTCAACTTTGTCAGGCTAGCAGAAACCAGTTTTATGGAGTTAAGGCATAATTGGGTTGCATATATCATAAATTTTGAATTGATTTTAAGAAACGAATGTTGAAATTGTGTTATATATATATATATTTGATTTGTAAGAAGTCCGAGTTCCCCATTATACTTGAAAACTGTATTCTTGGTATGGATTGTAAAGAATGTTGTTCTTATGTGCATGCAGTATTACAATAAGAGGTGAAAATATATTTACAATAATTAGTAAATTTAAAATTATTTAAATCATAATCTTCCTCGACGCTTTTTCTAAGCGTCATGGTATTAAAAAAATTTACGATAGCTACAACATATAATGATTTTTTTTGCAGTGTATTTGAATCTACCTTGACGCTCAAATAAAGCATCATTGTTAACAAAAATAATACTTTATTTTAGCATCAAGATATGATTCAACGACAGTGCAAAAAAACGTCATTATATGTATAGACTTTTTATGTCACGCTAGCGGATGACGCTATCAATAAGCGACATTATATATATATAACGACTCTTTTTACGTGTCATTGATTATGGTTTTTGTTGTAGTGTTAGAGAATTCAAAATCATTAACCCATTTTAATGCTGCAGGCACACGCCAGACAACCATGAAAGTTGTTCATCACCTCCAGCCATACTAAAGTAGTTTCACTTCTCGTGAACAAGTACTGACTAATAAAAATGGTATTTCCTGGTTGAACTGCTTGTAAGGAAAGAAACAATTTTTTCAGTAGTAAAAAGAATAAATAAATTGCAAATTAAATAGTGACACAGAAAATTCAAATCATTCAAATGAAGTGCAGATAAAAAATTAACAATAAAAATTTGAAGGAAAATACGGGATTTGATGGGTCTCCACTTCTGGTGAGGGCATTTATATTGATCAATATATAACAATAAGTTATAATGAATGCCCTACCAAGCACATCCATTATGTTTATGATCATGTTTTGATTTTATTCAAAGATCATTAAAGCTATGTTTCATTATGATCTAGTCCACTTAGACCATTATAGCTCATAAAGTACTAGCCTTGGACATGCCATCAAAATTGATGGGCAACAACTCCAATGAAGCTTTTTGTTCATGATTAGGTGTTAAAATAACAAATCCATCAGCCAGGAGTGAAGTGGATTTCTCATTTCAGTTAATAACCTGCAACTCATGATCCACTGTGTCTAGCATTACCTAAAAATTGAAAATCTAAACTTCAAACCCTTTTTGATTGTAGATGTAGCTATATATAGTTTTTCATGTAATTATATATATTTAGACATATGACTATGTATAGGTATTGATGTAGATAAACACATTTATATTTATTAATATGTTGATATACATATTGTTAAATACATTTATATATATTATGTATGAATGTATGTATATTAAATATATGTTGTTATATTTATATATAGTTATGTATCCTATTTTAATAGTTATACATATAGTAAAATACACTTATATATATTTATGTGTTATTAATCTTGGGATCATCATATTTACATAATTTATTATGCAAATATTAAATTTGCTGTTTTATACACACTGCTCACCAGAAACGCCAACACCTATTTTGTGATTAAAATCCAAAACCATAAGTCTATCTGAGTGGCAAAAAACATGGATATCAAACATGCATACCATACCTACTGTGCAATATCAACATCCACACAATGAGAATGCATTATATCACACATCAATTAAGTATGTATATATATTAGTGTGTATAAGTAATCCAAGCATACCATGGTGATTAATGAAGTATTGTGTATAATATACGGTAACATTGAGGGTAGAAGAAGAAATTCGAAAAAAAAACAGCAGAATTCAAACACACACTCCTGCATTAAGATAATCGATGAAGAGTTAGGGTAGAAAACTAACCTCAAATCAATAAGAAACTCACGGCTTGAAGGAATTATCACTTGCTCTACTATTAGGTTATGTTGTATTGATGTCGAGAGAGAGAGAGGCGGAGGCGTTTGGCCAGAGGTGTCAACTGGGCTATGCCACCCCGGATCGGCACGAGATATGGCACGATTCGACCGTGCCTGGCATGACACAGTACCGTGGCCTGTTGGCACGGTACCTCGGCACGAGCCGAGAAACTGAATTTTTTTTTTAAATTAGGGTTTCGGGGGCATTGAAACCCTAATTTTTTTTAAATTAGGGGTTCGGTGCTCAGTGGTACGAAGGTGTGCTGCCGAACCCCTAATTTTTTTTATATTAGGGGTTCAGCCCGGCTGGGCGGAACCCGACAAATTCATGTCGCAAGCCCATGCCGAGCTGACCTCCACAGAATCGTGCCGGGCCAGGCGCGACACGGTTACTATACCGTGCCGTGCCTGGCAAGGCACGAAAGCATGGTTGGGCCGGCTAAAAATGGGCCGGCCAGCCCGGCACATCCCGTTTGACACCTCTAGTTTGACGAGAGTTAGAGTTGTCTCTTGGACAACAAGAAAGTGTTTTTGAAGTTATTAAAATTCCGAAAATATTTTTATTTTTTATTATCAAAACATTAAATAAACAATACATGGATAAAAAACATAAAGACTCGTATTTTTTTTATTATCAAATTATTTTAAACAAGTTCATATGCGTGTAGCAAGTCACACATGAAAAACAAACACATTAAAACCTTTAATTATCAAATTAATTAAATAATAAATATATAAACAACTTCAAAAAATAGATGTTTGGTCTTCTAACTAGAAAAAAAATCAAATAGCTACAAAATTTATAAATTTCATACAGCAAGGCAAAGATTAAAATATGATTATTCTTCAAGCCACTCTCCTATGAGTTACAAATACTCTTTATGTTAAAAAATATATAAATATATATATTTTATAGTTATAAATTTTTAAGAATTCATATTAATTTTTATGAAGATAATATGAAATAATTTTAAAAACATAAAATTTCATATTAATTGATAGAATATATAATTTTTAAAGTTCTAAAAATTAATTAAAGTGAGAAGATAATTAAAAAAATTATATTTATTATTTTAATAAAGACTAAATATTAAAAGCTATTAGTAAAAATATTACTCAATTGTTTAATTCTTATAAATTTTAGTTGGGGCAAACATATATGTATTTATTTTTAAATATCAATTTATTTTCTTTTAATAATGAAAAAATTATAATTTTTATTATAATTCAAGATTTTCATATTTTTAAAAGTTTCTTATAATCATAAAATTTTTTTATACTTATAATAATATTAATATTTACTAGTTTATTCATCAATTCAAATATTTTTGTAAATATTTTCTATTTAATCATACAATAAATTATTTTACCTTTATATTAGTAGAAACTTTAATGTATGTTCATTTATTTTTTTAAATATCTTTAAAAAATATTATAATTATAGTATTAATTATTAATAATGATACTATAATACAAATTTTTAAGTTTCTTAATTAAAAATTTTAGAAAAATTTTTCGTATAATTTTTTAAAAATTTTATAATCATAAAAATAGTTATTTTAGTCATTATTAATATATATTTTTTTTGTAGTTTTATAATTTATAAATTATTTATTTATAATATCCTATTTTAATAATTTTATAAGGAGAATATGTCTTTCAAGGATCGCTCATCTATAGATCATGACATACATTTAATAAACAAAATTAAATAAAATATTAAAACAAATAAAAAATAAAAAAAATAAATCATTAAAGATTAGAGATGGAAATTATCCCCAGTGCAAATTGCTAGGGAAAAATCCCTAGCTAAATGGATATATTCTGTGAAAATAAATTTAAGAAATAATCATTTGTAATAAAATATAAAATAGTAAAAAAATAATTTCATATAATTATTAACGACAGATTTTATCTCGATATAATTAGATAGGAAAAATCCGTTGCTAAATTCTTAGTTTTCTTTGCGTGAAAATCTAAGAAAATATTAGCGATTAAATTTATCTCGATATAATTAGCTAGGAAAATTTTGTTACCAAATCAATCACTAATTTTCCTAGTTTTCTTTGCGCGAAAATTAACGAAAATATTAGCAATGGAATTTATCTTGATATAATTATCTAGGAAAAATATATCGCTATATCCATAGCTAAATTCTTGGTTTTCTTTGTGTTGAAATCTATGAAAATATTAGCGATAGAATTTATCTCAATATAATTAACTAGGGAAATTTCGTCGCTAAATCCATCGCTTAATTATTAGTTTAATTGGCTAAAGAAATTCCATTGCTAAATCCGTTGCTAATTTTTCCGATTTTCTTTGCATGGAAATCTACAAAAATATTAGCGACGAAAAATTTTCAAATTGACATTTTTGTCGATAATCCATCGCTAATCCATCACTAGTATCTATTTCAATGTAAAATCAAAAATCCCTTGATATTCCCTAGCTAATCCCTCACTATTTAGCTAGGGATTGATCCTTAACTAAATTTTCATAGCTAAATCAATATTTTCTTGTAGTGTCTTTGGATTTTATTCGGTATCAATTGGTTTTTTGTTTCCCCTATTCCATTCATTAATAACACTAATTATTCGAGTTGATGCTTTATATTCATCATTCTTAACTCATTTGATTCATTCTAACCTTAAGCATCTATTTGGTGTTCAAACTACCAAATAGTCATATGCATTTTGGTGCTTTATGATATTATTTAGGGCATGGAAGAAATAAAATTACATATTAAATTCACTACATTAGAATTTTAGTATATTTTGATGAATAATTATGAAAATCAAATGGGTTTTGAAGGTGTTTAGCTGATGTGGTAGAATAATGAGTCTTATATAGTTTTGCTATCCATTTTGGTCAAAATTCTACCTAATTGGTCGTATAAATCTGTGCCATAATCCTAATAACTCATTAGCACAATCCTTCTAATATGTGACACATTATTAATAACTATAATATTATTAAGAAGTCATATCCATATTATCTCATTAAATTTAATTAGTTGTAATATTAATTTTATCTTATAGTAACCAGGTATCCCACAAGTGCTCGAGGTCATGGACAATTAAGCACCATGACTTTTTTTTAAATAGCTCAATAGTCTCAAGTTAGAGCTATGACTTTTTTATAAAGATATGAATTTTAAGCTACCAAAAGTTACACAATGAAAACTACTCATGTCAAATCAATGATAATTATTAAGAGCTGCAACCTTTTGAATACTAAAAGTTATAGAGGTCAATACTCAAATATAGTCATTTCCCAATATCACAAATCTTATTCTCAAAGGAAGATAAAGCCATGACTTTTATGCTCAAACTAATTGCATGTGTCATGACTTTCTTGTAGTGACATGGCAACAAAATATATGAGAGAAGATAATGCTAGTACCATGTCAATCCACAGCACCTCAAAAACTTTGACACATGAAAACAAATATTGTGTCATGGCCATTTTCAAACACCGCGACCACAAGAAACACCCCACCTTCTTAGTCTCTTAGATATATCATAGTTTCATGGCCATATAATAACCAAGAAGGACCAATGCCAATACCATGTTTTATTACAATTCCTTTGCTATATATCAATATGAAAAGCTTTTCATCATTCCATGACCTTCTTAGTACAAGCTGCCATGGCCTTTTATTAAAAACAAGAAAAAAATCTATGAATTCACTACCACTTCATAGCATAGAAATGTCATGTTATAGAGACATTAGGTCTAAGTTCTGATTATTGCTAGTCTAATGACTTTGTATTACAAAATGATCAGGAAACACTTTAGAGTCTCTTCGGTTTATAGAGTCGTGAGCACAAGCTTAAGAGATAAAGTCCAAAGTGATAACTTTCTTCTAAAATTCATGACTTTATATGTGGAGCAATATAAAATTGTTTGATTATAAAAGTATAAGATAGAGAAATTCATAGTTACTCTCCCTCATTCTTCTTCTTCTCTTTTCATGTAATAAGCAGAGCTATGACTACTATCAAACCCTATGAATAAATTTTGCACTCCACAAGAGTTGTAGAGCATAGCTCTCAAACCAACAATTTTTAAGATATAGTTAGGAATTGTTAGCAAAGTAACAAGGGTCTAGGGTTTATGTAATTCGAATATATATGATGTGATATTAGTTTTTATTTATGAATGAATATATTTGATTTATTTTATATTATAAATATTGATGGATAGTGATTAAATAGAATTTAAACTAGGTTTTTGACTATTAGTAGGTTTATGAGAGATTGTCATGATGGATAGAGAAAGACCAATCGTAAGGTATACTTAGGTATATGGTAGGAAGGAAATGATAGCCTTTTCAACTATGATACACAAGATAAATTTATATGTTTAAACCTAAAATTTAGAAATATTAATCATCATGAATATGATACATATTAAGTCAAAAGTGCTAATGCATTTTTCTTAGAGATTCATCTTTAGTGTGAGAGTTACATAATCACTAAGAAAAATGATGATATACAATCCTCAAGACATTCATGAGTGAATTGTGACTCACAAGGTAGTGATAGCCCTGATGAGTTAATTTGATTTGTATGGTTCAGTCCAGTAAAACTTGAAGGAATCATTTGTTAATTATGTGAGTATAGCATTTATGAAGCTGAAAGTATAAATATTTATAAACTATATAAATCTATGGGTTTAATAAGACCCAAAGCCAAATAATATGAGTGTACATATAATGTATCTATCAAGGTCAATTAATATAGTTGCATAAAAGAAATGGGATTATGAATAAATCTCAATTAAATATGAATTTTTGTCTCTATCATAATATGCAAATGGGATAGCTATGAAGGAACTATCATTGAGATGAGTTTAATAGTGATAACCTCCTTGTATGATGTTAGGGCAAGGTGTCATTACATAATACTATAACCTTCATTTTTTGTCCAACATAATATAAGTCAAGCAACTTAAACATCAATACATAGATTAAATGAATAAACTCATAAACCTAAGGTTGTTTAACAATCCAAATATCCATTTTATTGAAAATTAGTAATCTTACTATTAAATAACCAAACTATTGATATAATATGTATGGTATTGATATGCTTGACTACTTGTTTAACTCATGTACTTGTGGATCAATATTGATGAGATTTTTTTATTAATGATGTTTTGAGTCATTTCCTAACTGATACAATTATGTGTCATAACAAGTTGCAATAAAATTTGGTTCAATTGCCTAGAATTATTTAATTTTATTAGTTAATTAATATGAGTTGAAGGATCATTCTGTTTTAGTTCTTTAGATAGTACCGAGTTTGATAACTCATATCGAATCTAATTTTTGCATATATCTTTTCTTTTTTTAGCCAAAAATCTACAAAGTAAAAATATTTAGTCATTCAATAAATACCTATTTAACTACCTTAAGGACCTACAAGAAATAGAATGAAGTAGAAAAAAATCATGTTAAGAAATATGATATAGAAGTGAGCGAGAACATCACAAACTATCATTATAATGAAACTTATCATGCTAGAGGAAAAGACTTTTATTAAGAACCTCTTGGAAAATAGTAAAAATCCTATTATTAGTAGAAAGAGAATTACAAAATTTGAGGGTATGGAACCCACGAGGAGAGGACATTTTATGAATCTCAACCAACTTCTAATCTTCTTCATCAACTGAACTTGAAGAAATACTAAAAGAATTGAAAAGAGAATATACTACAGATAAAGAAATATTGAGACAAATAAATGAGAAATATAAAGTCATATATTATGTTAAGTGTGAAGAAAGTATTGCTACAAAAATTTCCATGGCTTATGTAGCATTAGTTATGGTTAAAAATCTAAAAGACAAAATTGAAGATATCACCTCAATTATTCAAGAACAAGAGTATTAAGTAAGTGATGAAAATTTTATGGCTAATATGGTGATACTTGTGGTAGAAAAGTTTGAAGAGAAAATCTAAAATAAGGCCTCAATTATTAAAAAAAAAAGAAGCTGAAGTGAATAATAAAATTTCTATGGCTACTACAAATATACTTATGGTAGAAAATCTAGAAGAGTAAATCAAAGATTTGGACCTAGTTATTCAAGAAGAAGAAGATTAAGTGAACACTAAAATTTTAGTGGATGAAATGGAAAAAGTTGTGAAGGAGTGAGAGCAAGAGGTTGAAAAAGCCAAGATACTTGGTAGCGTCAAAGTGAAAAAGAAAACAAAGAAGAGGAACCCCATCAAAACTATTTTTGTGGATAAGGGTATAGAGATAATCACTTATCTTGCATCCACTAATAATACTGAAACTACCAGAAAAAAAAGAAGTAAAATAGTATATTAAGAAGCTATCATGGATAGTGAATATCTATAATAGAGATAAAGAAGTTTTGAAAGTCTAGCTATAGTAGTTTATAACCATATCCCTACTTGGAAAAAAATTTCAAGAATTATTTGTGTTGCTTGTGTGATGAAATGTAATTATTATGAGAATAAAAACTATATGTACATATTTATACTTAATCCCTTCTACCCCCCCCCCCCCCCCCAGACACACAAAAGAATAGCAAATTCAAACTAACTATTATTTTTGAATGTTTTTTCAAAGCTATGATAGTTTTTTAGAGTATTGTAGAAGGAACTGCTTGCCATAATATCATAACTTTTTATTTATAGACAATACACAAACTCCATAGAGTCATGACTTTCAATTGCTAGATCATGATAATAAATACCTAATCCTTGAATTACATCCATAAATATCTCTAAATCCTTCCTATATCTACCATAAATCCTTTCATTTTGTTGACTCAACAATAGAAGGTAGATGATAATCAATGAAAAATGTTGCAGAAACTAGCCGTAAGATAAAAGAGAATAGACATAAACCTCGCACCAAAGAAATTCCACTCAAAGTCATGATGGCCCATGATGATTTTTATTATAGAAATTGGGTAGAGATAGATAGATTTTGTGCTATCCAAAAAGAGGTTTATTAGAGAGAGGGAATTCAGAGAATTCATTCCTCCCTTTAAAGATATTAACAAAAAGTGAATTTGATTTTGTTTTGTGTGCATAGATAATGGGGAAATGCTTCGGTTATGAAGGACTTCTAAGCAAATTTGGAAGATAATGGGGGAAGATGTGGTATGTTAATAGATATTTTGTATATTATGAAAATATGATGTGATGTGAATAAAGTATCTACATCAAAAAAGATGGCTTTTAGCTTAATGTAAGAAAAATTTAAAGACTATATCTACAAATTCCTGTAAGAATGAATAAGACACATAAATATTAGCTTGATAGTTAGTGCCAGATCATTTGGAATACTATATGAGGCCATTATGCTAGATTGGAAAAGAGTGATAGAAAAAAAGATAAAGTGAATGAGAATGAAATAGCATATCGGGAGTTCTAATTGAAGAAAGAAATAGAAAAGTGTTGTGCAAACCAAAAAGACTTATATTTTGTAATGAGATGTTTTGATGATACACTAAATTTGATTGGATGAAGACAAGAGATGCTTTATGATATTTTAGCATATATATTGAATGGGTTATCTTCAAAGAAGGGAAATTCAAAAAGACCATCCACTTCTTTTCCACCATTTTAGCACTCAATGTTAGATTTCACCTTGAAAGAGTATGATCCTACAGAAAAATAATATCTGCCACTTGTTTCACTACCTTGATTTGTATTTGTATTGTTTATTCCCATATTATGAAGTTGTATTTATTGTGTGAAACTGGTTTGAGATGTCTGATTATTTTTATTTTATTTTTTGAACGAGAATGTTATTGCTAGGGATGAGCAATTATTTTAGTGCATGAGTTTGTTCAAATGTATTTTGGTACTTTATGATGTGTAGGCTTTGAATGAAATAAATGATGGATTGATTTTATGACTTTGAAATTTTGGTGAGTTTTGCTAGATAGTCTTAAAATTAATAAGTTTTTGGAGGTATTTAGTATAGGGGGTAAAATATAAAGTCTTGCATACCACAACTCTATCTAATTGATTAAGGCAATCCTTGTATACCACAGATCTAAACTTGGTAGCATAATCTTTTTATTATGGGATACATTCTTAAATGCTTCAAAATCATTATAAAGTTGCAGTCATGCTTATCTTATAAAATTTAATTGATATGATATTAATTCTATTTTGCAGCAACCAAGTACCTTATTAGTGTTAAAGGTTATGGGCAAGTCTAAGCACTATAACATTATCTTTAATATGAATTTGTAATCTCAAGTTAGAGCCACATTCTTTTTTATAAAGCCATGACTTTGTACAAAATTCTTTGGTAGAAACTAATCTAGCCAAAGTATTAGTAATTATTCAAAATGTGACTTTTGGGATACTAAAAGTTATAGATGATATTACACGAGTCAGGTCATTTCCCAAAGCTATGACTTTTGTCTTCAAAAAAAAGCTATGACTTTTATGCTCGATTTAATTACCAATACCATAATATTCTTGCACTACCATGGCATTATAATATATGAGAGAAGATAAGACTAATGACATGGCTATCTACAACATTGCAAATTTTTTGTTATAGTCATTTTCCTTTGCTACGGCCATAAGATACATAAGACTTTCTTTATGTCGTGGCTATATCATAGTGTAGCAGAGATATAATAATTGAGAAAGACTAATACCAATGCTACAACTTTATCATAATGTCAAAACTACATATCAATATAAGAAGCCATTCACTATGTCGTGACCATTTCCTAGTATTATAACCTTTTATTAAAGACAAAAAGACAAATTCAAAAAGCCAAAGCCAATTCATCATGCCACCACTTTGTGTTACATAAACAATAGTCCCAGGTCATGGTAGTTACTAATGCTATGACTTCGTAATATAGAAATATCAAGATATAGTTCAGAATCATAGCCATTTTCTAGTGCAATGAACTAAAGTTTAAGATATAAGATATATAATTTAATTGATATGATATTAATTCTATATTGCAGCAACCAAGTACCCTATTAGTGTTAAAGGTTATGGGCAAGTCTAAGCACTATAACATTATCTTTAATATGAATTTGTAATCTCAAGTTAGAGCCACAATCTTTTTTATAAAGCCATGACTTTGTACAAAATTCTTTGGTAGAAACTAATCTAGCCAAAGTATTAGTAATTATTCAAAGATGTGACTTTTGGGATACTAAAAGTTATAGATGATATTACACGAGTCAGGTCATTTTCCAAAGCTAGGACTTTTGTCTTCAAAAAAAAGCTGACTTTTATGCTCGATTTAATTACCAATACCATAATATTCTTGCACTACCATGGCATTATAATATATGAGAGAAGATAAGACTAATAACATGACTATCTACAACATTGCAGACACTTAAAGACATGAAAAGCAAATTTTTTGTTATAGCCATTTTCCTTTGCCACGACCATAAGATTCACAAGACTTTCTTTATGTCATGGCTATATCATAGTGTAGCAGAGATATAATAATCGAGAAAGACTAATACCAATGCCACAACTTTATCATAATGTCAAAACTACATATCAATATAAGAAGCCATTCACTATGTCGTGACCATTTCCTAGTATTATAACCCCTTATTAAAGACAATAAGACAAATTCAAAAAGCCAAAGCCAATTCATCATGCCACCACTTCGTGTTACATAAACAATAGTCCCATGTCATGGTAGTTACTAATGCTATGACTTCGTAATATAGAAATATCAAGATATAGTTCAGAATCATAGCCATTTTTTAGGGTAATGAACTAAAGTTTAAGATATAAAAGCCAAAGTAATAATTTTATTTTGAAAATCATGACCTCATACGTAGATTAATGTAAAATTGCCCAAGTAAATGAAAGATAAAGAAATGAGAGGATCTCTCTCTCATTCTTATTTCTCTTCTTCCGAGCAACAGGCAAAGCTAAGAATATTACCAAATCCTATAGACAAATTTTATACTTTATATGGGTTCCACAAGCAAGCAAGGGATGTGAGACTAAATGCAATCCCTTGTGTTGGGAGGACAGCTCTCAACCCCCCCTCCCATCTTTAAGTTAGATTCATAATTTTTTACTAAAATAGTATTGATATAGGATTTGTGTAATTTGAATATATATAATATGATATTGCTTTTTATTTATAAATGAATGTATTTGATTTATATTATGTTATGAATACTAATAAATAGTGATTAAATATAATTTAATCTAGGTTTTGATTATTAATAGATTTATTTGAGGTTGTTATGGTTGATGATGATTGGTAAACCATGAGACTCACTAACACATATGGTAGGAAAGATTTGATAGCCCTTCTGACTACAATGTGTCAGATAACTACTTATGCTAAAACTCAACATTTCAATATATTTATCATCATGAGTATGGTTCTTGCAAAGCCAAAATTATGAATACTTTTACATGTTAATCCATTATAAATGTCATAAAAATATATTATCAATTAAGATGGATATTATATAGAATATTATTTTAAGGGGTTCTTGTTTAGTAAGTGAGTCATATCATCATTAGTTGGATGGTGACAAGCAATCCTTGGAAAATGAGAGATTGTGTGGTAACTTGCAATGTGGTCATAGTACTTGTGAGTTAATTTTACTCAAATAGTTTCTACTAGTGAAATATGAAGATAACATATATTAATTGTGTGAGTATGACACTTACAAAACCAAAAGTGTAAAACTTACAAATCATGTCAATCTTTAATCTTTATGATAAATGAAACTAGAGAATAAAAGTGTGTATATGAAGAAATTATCAAGGTCAATTGATAATATTTCCTAAAAGATATGTGATTACAAATGACTCTTGAGCAAAGATGACTTATTGTGTTAGTGGTAACATAAAGAGGTGATAACCATTAGGGGAGTATCATTGGGATAAGCTCAATAGTGACAACCACCTTTTATGTTATTATGGAAATAAGTTATTTCATAATATGTTAATCTTTTTCTATGTCCAACACAAAATAAATTGAGAAACTTAAACATTAAGTTTGTATTTCCATAATCATTGAGGAATGTATTCTTGTTTTACTACTGATATAATCATTGAGGAATGTATTTCTAGACAAAAATATGTTTTACTAATTATATCACTCATGCACTTGTGGTTAAATTTTGACAATATATTCTTGTTAATGAACTTTTGTAATATGACCTAACTAATAAAATTAAGTGGCATAACAAAGTTGCAATAGCACCAATATCCAATTTTCTTGGTTATCATTCATCTTTTTCAATTTTACTAAGAAAGTTTGTATTTTTTTTCTTCCAATGTTGACTTCTCTTCTCTTTGTGATAGTTAAAAATTAAAACTTAAGCTTTCATTATTAGTTTAGCTTACTGTATTGTTCCCAACATTTTTTGAATATTGCCCAATATTTTGTATCTCACTCTCAGCCTTCATACTAAAAATACTCATTATTTCTTACATTAATACATTGGAATAATGTTGTTGGGTCAAAACATATACTCTTTGCTATGTAATTTATTGTCTTATTTAATTCGATAAATGGGATGTAAATCTGCTGATTTAGGCAGATATAAAATGGCAATATCTTTTTGTTCTCTTCTTTATTCCTCTTAGGTGTTAAACTTTCTTTAAAAGATTTCATTTTTTTTGTTCAATTGCTATGAATCGATACAATTATAACATTTAGGTTGTTTTCTCCCAAATAAATAATTTGTTGGAGTTTGATAGTTATTTTTGCTAAATCCTCAAACAAATAATAAGTTTTTTTGGTGATTTATTCATATTTGACTCTTTTGCGGCTATATCAATCATGTTATATAGTTCAACCTATTATAGATGATTTGGGCTTGGAATTATAAATCAAATTCATGTTTAGGATATCTTTTTAACAATTCATTAACTTGTTCCTACATATGATATAAATTATCATGCTCAACTTGCCAGAATTATCTTTTTTCACTCCATAATTGAAAAGTGACTTGAGATGAGAAGAATTTGCTATGAATGACCCCCAATAATTCATCCCAACTCTCCATGAAGCCATGAGGTATGCATTGAAACTAAATATGCTCCTTATCATTTATTGAAAATAGAAATAAACATAACCGTATTGTATTGTGGTTAACTATATTCATTTTTATTGTGTCGTATAGCTCCAAAAATATTGCAGTATGTCCATGAGAATCAATTGATGCCTTTCTAATATACTAGTACTGCTAATCCAAAAGCTATATGACTCAATTTCAATTCAAAAGAGTTGGCTTCTACCAGTTACAATTGAATACTCAAATAATTATCCATTATCATGGATCTCTAATAGTATCCCAATATAATGTAGTATATAAGTTATTGGAAAACTTTCTCTTTACTACATTAGGGTTCTTTGTTACTTTTAGTGCCTTCCATAGACACTTTATTTTCTCTTGCTTGGTAGTTTCTTTACAAGTTCTTTAAATTTCTCTACCCAAATGCAATATAATTATAACTATTTGAATATACATAATGTAATTAAAAAGAAAAATTCATGGATCTAAGATTGATATAATAATCTGAAATATCTATTTTACTAAAATTGAGTTGTCTCGCTAATAATTGACTAAACAACTGATAAAATCTTTATTGGATTAATATCTAGATAAAAGTTCTCTTACTACTTATATAAACCATATATTTATAGATTTTTGTTGACAAGATACTCTTGCCAATAAGCTTTTAAGATATTGCATAACCAACAATGTTACAACAAAGACTATTGAGAATCAAATTGGAAAACTAGCACTAATGATGAAAAAAAAATAGTATAAATAATTTTCCAATTAATACTAAGATGAATATAAATAGATGCATGTCTACAACACTTAGAAATAGTAAACATTAAAAGAGCATAAAATAGAAGAGAAATCCAAAAAGAGAAGGTGATACAAAAAGTGAAGTTTTGATTCAAAGTTGTGACACCCAAAGTCATGATGTTAAGCGTCCTGACATTCAACATCATGATATTTTCCAAAGTTATGGTACTACCAGAAACTATGACTCAACTTTTACCAAAAATTGATATCTTGACTTATATTCACTTTATTACTTTTATGACCCATATATTTATAGATTTCTTTAAGATATATATAATTGTCCAACTAACTTTTAGTGTTGTACTACAAACAAAAAGTTTTAGTACTGTAACAAAAATGTTAACATTGACTCAAATAATATCATGCACATTGTATTATAGCACACAGGTTGATTCTCCCAAGTTGACATGACTTGTGCTATGGGTTTGTTGAGGGAACTCATTCATAGATAATAATAATTAGTATTGTAACTTTTTGATATGATCAAATTAATATTATAATATTCTAATATCTGAAAAATTATATAAGAGGATAATTGAAATATTTTTATATGTGTCTTTATAATCCTGTTATATTTATTTTTTATTATCATTGTGCTTCACTCCTTAAATAATAACATTAAATTAAACAATCTACTCTATTTTGAGAATAAAAAATGAACTTATTTAAGTGTCAAGTCCATATATGACATTGTCATTGAATTATGAAAACCAAAACATATTAATGTCCAAGATTGGGAAGAATTGCACTTTAGGATTGCCTCAACTATTTTGAAATAGATATGCATTGATTCATATCACCTCCTCAAGTAATATCCCCTGTAGTATTCATTGTCTCAAAAGTTATGGTTTTGAATAATTGCTATAGCTCTGACATAGTTATGGCTATCTATTTATAATATCAAGCCATGGCATTGAGTACTAATCAAGTACTTGTTTGATGTGAAAGATAATTAATATCACATTTATTTAAATTTTTTCAGCTAAGTATGATTACAATTTCATGATAATATCAAAATTATTGAGAATATGCCACATAATGAAAATATTGTGCTAATGAGTTATTATGTTCATGGCATACAAAATTGTTTTCGGCCAATTAGGTAGAGTCTCGACCAAAAATGAATGCTGAAACTATGTGAGACTCAATGATCTATACTTTCTTCTAAACACCTCTAAAATTCTATTAATTTCATAACTATTCATCTAAACTCTTCAAAACACCAAAGTCATGAAATCAAACATATTATCTCCATGTTTGCATCTAAACATCATTATAAAATACTAAAATATACAAAAATATTTAGTAGTTTGAATATCAAATAAACTCATAGTGTAAAATAATTACTCATCATTGATTAATAACTTTCCTCTCCAAAAAAATAAAAAATGAACACAACAATCAAAAATCTCAATTCAATTCCTCGTAATGAGTACATAATAACAATATGAGAATAAAGAATAAAAATTTAAACCATGGTAGTGATGGATGTAGCCAGTATAATTTTTTTTAGAATCATACTCTTTATAAGGAAAATAAAACATCAAGTACTCTAAAGGTAGTAGAGAAATGGATGACCCTTTTGAATCTTCCTACCGCATGGATAACTCATTCAATATCTTTTCCAAAATATTATATAGAGCCTCATGCCTTTTTCCAATCGAATTTAGTATAACCTCAAAATTTAATATCACAAAATAAAAATCTTTTTGGTTAGCACTGTACTTTTAGATTTTATTCATCCACTAGAACTTCCTATATATTAATTTATTTTCATTTTCTATGTCTCTTTTCTCCATTGTTCTTTTCTAATTGTTGGCAACTATTTTATCTAGAATTCCAAAAGATTATGTGCTCCTTGTCAGCTTAGCATCCATGTATCTTATTTATTCCTCTAGAAGTTTATAGATTCAGCCTTTTGACTTTTCTTGTAATGCAATAAAAACTATCATTTTTTTATGGAGATGCTTTTCCCACATCACATCTCTTTTTTATGCAACAAAATAATTAAGTGCTGAAATGCATCACCCTTTTTAGCTCTTTCTTAGTTTTCTCTATGTTCTGTTATACTTTTTTTAAAATATACAAAAAATATCCATAAACATATCATCATGTGTAGAAAAGAATACTCAATTTAAGATAGCTTATCTTCTTGTGTTTCTCCTCTTCTTTTTGTCTGTTGTGTGTCGCCCACATTAAAGGATATACTTTTTTCTCAAATTTTAGTTAGTTATTTCTCTTCAAGTATTGGCTTCTTTTCTTTTATATTTTTTTTTATTTTTCTTTTTATCTCTTATAATATCAAGGAAACACTACTAGGAACATTATTTCAAGTTGTGCATTTGTAGGAACTATCTCGACTAAACACCACAAAGTAATAAGAGAATTATAAATTAGTTGGCCAGAAAATTTATCATTGAGAAATCTAATAATCAATTTCTCCAAAATCATTTCAACATCAAAGTGGTACCCAATGAGGATGACACATAATAGTATCGCTCTATCTAGAATAATCATTGAAATATGAAGAGTGGGTAATAAAAATAAACATATCAAATACAATCAATTTTTATACACTTCTATTAGTTCTTTCCTCAACAAATATTCATATGTACTCTTAGAAGTCACCATTCATGTACTTTTCCCATTTATCGATAGTTTACTGATTGCTGAAAAATACATTTCTTTGTGGAGAGACTTTAAATCTACACTATATTTTTACTCCTTGAATCCAAGCAGCATATCAATGATTCTCCTTAAAAAAAAACCCAAATCTTTTTCACATAGCATGTCTTCCCTTTCCTATTCTCAAAATTTATATAGAACCCTTTTACAAATGAGACATTTTTTCATTCTCTATATGTATAAAATAATATCAAATTCTACTTTCTAATAATATCACCAAGGAATGAATGAATTCACTGAATCCCCCTCTTTCTAAGAAACTCATTTTTTCAAAGCACATAATTCATCTATCTCTGCCCAATCTCTATAATGAAACCTCAAGTGCCACAACTCTAGGTGAAATCTCTACGATACTAGATTTATATCTCTTTCCATTATTCTTATGCATAGAATTTCCATATTATTTTTCTTTGATGATTTTTTTCCTTTCATTATCAAATCAACTACTAATGATTTTTTTCCTTCCATTCTTCTTTGATAGAAAATTAGAGGTTTTTCTTGGATAAGATTCAAGTGTTGTGTCTTTATAGTCACAACTTGGTAATTGAAAGTCATGACTTTGAGTTTGATTGTCTTCTATAAATGAAAAATCACAGTGTTGTAGAAATTGATACCTTACAAGGCATGGTAATGCATAAAAGTCATGGCTTTTCCATATTTCTTCTATAATGCTATTCATTCAGTATCATAAAAGTCACTACTCTAAAAAACTATCACGATATTATCATTTATCTTTTATGATACTTTTTCTTCTATAACACTAAAATCATAGCACTAAAAAATTGATGAGATATTGTCATGTAGCTTTTGATAGACTTTTTCTTTATGTAATACCAAAGTCATTACTCTAAAAAATTATCATAGCTTTGAGCAAAAAATTTTGAATAGTAATTGGTTTGAATCTGCTATTTTTTTGCACATTGGAATGAGTGTAAGTATAAATATACACATAGAATTTTTATCCTTACAATAATCACAATTCATCACACAAAGAGCAAAACAAAAATTCTTAGGTTTCCTACCAATTAGTATTATGTTTAACATCCATAGCTTTATCTTCAAAATTTTTTTTCTCTATCAAAAATCTTCATTGTTGATACTAGCTTCTCAATATATTATTTTTCATATTTTTTTCTTATACTTTTGGTATTGGTCATAGACGATGGAGGAATGATTGTCTATATTCCCTTATCCATACATGTAATTTGTGACCTATTCTTTATTTTCTTTCTAGCCATGACAATGTGAAAGGTCTAGGCTTTTTCAATTTATGCTCACACAACTCATCAACTTTTCTAATTTAGCCACCAAAGTTTTATGATCTACCTCAACTTCTACTTCTTGAAGAGTTGAGGCCATATCTTTTAGTTCCTCTAAAAAATTGTTGATCATAATTTATTTGTACTAGCTACAAAGATTGTGTTATTCTTTTCATCTTCTTCTTAAATAATTGAGATCATATTTTAGATTTCCTCTTCAAGAATTTATACCACAATTATCTCTGTATTAGCCACATAGATTTTGTCATTTGCTTTATCTTCTTCTTCTTGAACAATTAATGTTATATCTTTAATTTTCTCTTCAAACTTTACGACTACAATTATCTCTATATTGGCCACAATAGTTTTATCATTCACTTCTCCCTCTTCTCTTTGAATAATTGTGGTTGAATCTTTGATTTCCTCTTTTAAATTTTCATGCATATCATTCACTTCTCCATATTACTTGTTCAGCTGATAATATGGTTGATAATGGTTGTCATAAGGTTCATAATAGAAGTTACTTTTTTATGTATAATAAGTCTCTTTGTAATTACAGTTTGTACATTCTCTCTCACTTTTATTGTAGTTTTCTCAAAATGTCTTTCATATGTCTTATTCTTCTCCCATAACTCTTTAAGATAATTCACTATGAAGTCTTGGAAAGTCAAGCTTGACATTCTAATTTTATATTTGAGTTGCTAGAAAAAAAGAAAAGCATAAAAAATGCAACCATATCTAACAAACAATTATACACGTTCAAACAAGTCATAAAGATTTAGCCTTTAGATTTGAGAATATTTATCTAACTTAATACAATCTAAACTTTAAAAAAGGAATTATTCCTTTCCAAAAATTATTATGTTAACTCGTGTTGACTTATCAAACTAAATAAATTCCTAGTAATCGTACCAAAAACTTATGACTTTATTATTTTATCTAATTTTATTAGTTTCAAGATGTCTCAAAAGTTCATTAATGAGAGTATATCAACAATTGAAATTCATAAGTGTATGAATCATACAAGTAGTAAAATAGAATTTCACCCAGATATTGATCACATATAAATTGTATTAGTAGTTTGGTTACTCGACAATGAAAAAAATCTATTTTTAGTAAAATGGATACTCAAATTGTTAGACAACCTTAATTACATGGTTTATTCAATTAATCTATATGATACTTTTTAAATCACTCAAATTATATTATGTTGCACATAGAATAAAAGTTGAGGTATTATGAAATTACTTCTTGTACTACTGGCATACAAGGTGGATGTCACTATTGGTCTCATCCCAATGGTAGTCTTCTTATAGTTGTCCCATCGATATATTAGCACTAAGATAATAATTCAACTATGCTTAAAAGTTATATATAATTTCATACTTTTTATGTAACTTCATTAATTATCCTTGATGGTAGTTTCATATGTATTATTATTCTTCAACCACAAATATCATGAAGACTACAAATTGCTATAATTAGTAAGAATTTGTATTTTTAGATTTGTAAGTATAATACTCACATAATTAAATGTATGCTTCATTCCAGTTACATCAATGAGAATTATACAAGTAAGAATAGCTCACAAGGGCTATAACTATCATATGAGTTACAATGTACTCACATATGTCATGAGAATTATCTATCACCATCCTTGTCAATGATGATATGATTCTCACACTAATGGTGAATCCCTTGGGTAAATATTTTATACAATACTTATCTCAATTGAGAACTAATTCATTTAAAATGTGTACAATGAATTGACATGTAAAAATATTTGTACTTTTGACTTTATAAGTATCATACTCGTGATGATTTTAACATACCTTGGTTTTATGTTTTAACTCATTAGTTTATCTTTTACATCATAATCAGGAAGGGCTATATATCACTTTCTACCATATGTATGAGTGAGTTTCATAGTTTATCTTTCATGGTCAATATTGACAATCTCATACAAATCTACCAATAGTCAAAACCCTAATTTAAATTCTATTTAATTATCATCCATTATTGTTTATAGATAAGAAAATCAACTCATTTATTTATTCATAAATAAAAGCAATTCATATCATATATCTCAAATTACATGTACCCTAGCTAGATCCATGCTAATTTGGTACAAATTTTTGAATTCATCTCTATAGGATAGAGGTTTTCATAGGTGCACCCCTTAACTTTATGAATTAGCATAAATCATATATCCCATGATTGCTTGTGGAACCCATAGAGAGTTTGAAATTATCTTAGGGTTTATTAGTTGTCATGGTTTTACTCGTTACATAAGAGAGAAGAATAGGAAATGAGAGATAGCTTGAAATTTCTTTATTTTGCACTTTTATAATCAAGTAGCCTTGAATTACTCTAAGCAGAAAGTCATGGCTTTTAGAAGAAAGTCACAAATTTGATATTTATCTTTTCAACTTGATGTCACAACTCTAGAAAATAATCATGATTTTGTTTTTTATCTTGATCATTTCATAACACTCCATCGTAATGCTAGCAATGACTTTGACTCAGGCCTAATCTTTATATAACACAAAGTAGTTATTGTATAAAATAATTACAACTTTATGTCTTTGTCTATTTGTAGTCCATAAAGGGCTGTGACATAGGAAAGTACCATAGAGTGATAATGTCTTCTATTATTATTATATAGCTACAATGTTATGTAGAAGCCACAACATTGGCAAATGGTCTTTCTTGAGATTATTATGGACATTGTGCTGAGGATTTTTGTGTGCTGGTTGTGACCACGACACTAGGAAAAGGCTATGACAAAAAAGTTATCTTTCATATCTTTAAGTGTCCGTGGTAATGTGAGTGACTATGACACTAATTTTCTTTTCTTTCATATATCATCAAATTATTGAAGTGATAATAGGATCCCATGACAATGTAAATTTGTTGATACAATTCATGGCTATGACTTTATTTGAGGATAAGAGTTACAGCCTTGGAAATGACTGTACTCGAGTAATGTCCTCTATAGTATTTAGTATCTCAAAAGTCATATATTTGAATAATTATCACAAATTTTGTATGAGTAGTTGTAGCTTTATAATTTTTTATATCCCAAGAGATATAGCTTTGCAAAATGGCCATAACTTTAACTTGAGATAACTGAGAAATATAAAAATAAAATAATTGCGACATGAAATTAGTCATAATCTTGAGCACCAATGATGTAGAGTTTTGACCAAGTTTGGTTGTGAATCCAAGCTAAGTATGTCTTAGCCATTAAAATTTTCCAAGTTAAGTATGGCTATGACTCCATGAAAATATCATAGTGTTTGAGAATGTGTCATATAATAGATTGATTATTTTTTAGAGTTGGCAAGGTTGTGGTGCACAAGAATCTTCCTAACTAATAGGTAGAGTTTTGACCAATATAGATTCATAAACTATGCAAGACTCAATAATTCACCCTTTTTGCTAAATACCTCAAAAAATATATGAATTTCATGATTATTCATCAAAACTCTTCAAAACTCCCAAATATGTGAAATAAACACTATTTTCACATCTATATATCATTATAAACTATTAAAATACATAAGAATATTTGGTAGTTTGAATATCAAACAATAACTATAACCATCCCAATGAACAAGGCCATCTAATACAATAAGGTGACCAAAGTTGTGGCATATTTCTAGTGCATAGACTTTGTGTTCCAAAGATAAAATATGTAGCTATAGTCATTCCAAGTGCTATGATATTTTAAAGTTAGAAAGATACCAAAACTATGGTCATTCTTAAGAGTCATAAACTTTGACTTAAAGTTCGCACTTAGTCATTCAATTATAAAAATAAAAAATGAGAATTTTGAAACAAAAAATTATAGTACGAGAAAGAGATAAAATCTAGGTGTTGGGACCAAAAATTTGCTCAACCCAATGAGAGAATCATGAGCAAATGGCCAACATAATGAACAAGCTTAAACTTTAAGGGGTGGGTATGAATTTTAACATACCCTATGGAAAAATCCATTGTATATAAATGAGTATTGTTGATTTAGAATATGATTCATAAATACTCTTGACAGATATCATTAAGAACCTAAATTCCATGAGATTTATCTCCAATAATTTTATGTGAATATTTACCTAATATCAAGCTAAATTGAGGTCTAATGTTATTATATTTAATTATGTGTGATGGATTCTTTATGAATAAATTTAATGTTTATATTTTTTTGTGGTTTAGTTATTAATGAATATAATAATTATGTATAACTAAAATTAAATTTTTACTATTAGTAAGTTTGTGCACTCTATCATGGTAGTTGGTGATAAATAAGTCATGAAACACACTTTTATAATATGGTTGGAAGGAAGTGATAGCCCTTTTATCATATGGGTGAGATAAACTTATATGTCAAAACTTGACACTGAGATATGGTAATCATGCGAGTATGTCACTTACAAAAACAAAAGTATGAATACTTTATATGTCAATTTATTATGCATATCATTGAAGAACTGTCACTCAATTAATATAGACATTTTATAAAATTGTTTCCAATGAGTTTTACATTTAGTATGAGATTCATGTGTCATCATAGTAGACAGTGAAAAGATTTGTCACATGAGATGCATGATTAGAGGTGACTCATAAAGTCATGATATTGGTGTTAGTTCCTTGCTATCATATTAATTTTATTGGTAAGATTTAAAAAAATATATGTTAATCATGCGAGTATAATACTAATAAAACCAAAAGTACAAATACATTTACTATAACATTAGTTTTAGTCTATATGACATGTGAGGTCAAAGAATAATAAAACACATAAAATATTCATCAGTAGTAGTTGATGATTTGCCTAAAATATATGGACTTGTGGATGACCCTTGCGTAGAGATGATTTGTTGTTTTAGTGATGAAATACCAAATGGATAGCTATGATGTGACCATCATTGAGGAGAGCCCGATAATTGATAACCATCTTATATACTAATATAGCACTATAGTATTTCCATAATAATCTTCTTTCATTATATAATCAAGTCCAATAATATTTAAACTAGTTAGATAAGCCATTATAGATAATAGAATATGCAAACCCTATAATTTAAGAATGTTACCTAATACCTAGTCTTATCCTTTTATTTAGAGTAGTAATTAGATAATAGTTGGTTGATTAAACTACTTACATAATCTTTGTGCGATAAATATTCATACAAAAAGTTCACATAACCTTTTATATGACTCATATACTTATGAGATTAATTGGTTGAGATACCCTTTCTTGATGAGCTTTTGTGACTTAACCTATTCCTAAAAATTAACCAACATTACAAAGACACAACAAATTTGTGATGTAATTATAAAGGTTTATTATGTTTAATTAGTCAACTTTAGTTGATGTAACTATCCTTAAAACAAGATAGTTTTGATTTTAGTGGTTTTGATATCAATGTCTTAATTTTGTGCCCTGCTTTGCATTGCTTAACTTCTAAAAATTCTAAGACTTTGCTAACACCTTGGAACCCATAAAAAAGATAAAATCAAAAAGAGAACTTAGGGAGTAAAAAATGAACATGCACAACCTAATGTATTAATATGATGAAGCATATTTATCATAATTAGTGATTTTTATCTAATGTCCAATGCTAAATTAAATTAGTTCTATTATCAGAATGTGGCAAGTATTAAGATATAAGATCGAGAAGTATCAAAGAGATTGTGATTGATAGTCATCATTCAATCTCTGAATCTTCATGGTCAAACCAAAAAAGACTTGAAGTTACTGATTTGGGCATGCTTAAAGAAAATACTACTTCAAAACTTCAACTAGTTGAAATAAAGTTGGTCAGTGGTGAGAAAGAGGTCAAAGAAGTTGAAAGAACTACAACACATCATAATATCATGGTCAAACCAAAGAAATGAGATTTATGCACTCATTACCAAAAATCAATTTATAAACTACTATGGAGGTAGTCTTCCATATAATATTGTTGATTAACATAAAAAATATAACAAGGTGAGATGAAGTAGAAGACTACATGGAGAAATTGGCATGGACTAAAGAAGTAATAAACAAAACAAAGGTTTTAGTGATGCTCTAACTATGGATGTTAAACATAGTACTACTTAGGATGCAACCAAATAACAACTTTTTTTCTACATGGTATGATGAAATAATTGTATAAACTCACAAATATATATTTATACCCAAAAAAAATTAGTCATAGAATTCAAACCCCACCATGACTCATTTTTATGATCATAAAAAGTAGTCCTATTATATAGATACACATAATACTCAAATTTAGTCGTAACAAACCTTTATGGAGGATATATGGAATCTATTTTTTTATATGGAGGAGGAGCAATTTCTTGGGGATAAGCAATCAATTTAGCATGTGTGTTTGTTTGGTATGACAAATATTAAATAAAACTAAATATTTTGGTGATAATTTATGATATGTATATAGAAAAAAGCTTTTAAAATAACAATTTCACTAAATTATATTTTTTATGGATTATGATATATATAATAGTAAAATTGTATGATTTTTGTGTAAAATAAAGGCTTGGTAGAAAATTTGAGAAGAATGAGAGTAAAAAGTCATATAAAATTATAATAATCCTCATATTATCACTTTGTTTGGCATTCATTTTTGGCTAAAATTTTACACAAATAATTGTGACAATCTTCGTATGGTACAACTCTATTACCTCATTAACATAATCATTTTACTTAGCAATACAATTTATTCAGCGATGAAATTTTATTTTAGAGTCAAAGTTTCAAAAGCTAATAATATTTTATATGACTACATTATTAATTCTATGTAATAGTAACCAATTACCTCGTTAGTATTCAAAGTTGTGGCATACTTCTAGCACTGCGACTTTCTCCTTATAGAGTCATCAAGTTTAAAAATATTGCCATGATGCTATTCCTTGTTCTATAAGTTTTAATTAAAGAATGTTCTAGAGAGCTATACTAAGGTCATGATTGTTTCTTGAGCCATTACTCTTAACTATTCAGAAATAACCAAAGTCACAACCAATTTCCAAACCATGATTTTGAGTTATAATGGTAAAATACACAAGATGAAAACTTTCCAAGCACCATGGGCTGACTTTTATAGAGGCAAGATGTCTAGATGTATTTGTTCCTAATGTCGTAGCCATATAATGTATTAGAGAGATAAAAACCATGACTCATTCCTAGCATTATGACTTTGTGATCTAGAGACAAAATGTGCAACTCCAACTATTCTCAGTGCCATGATGATTTGATGCAAAAGTGAGATTAAAGCTATAATTCATTCTTAAAATGTCATGATTTTTGACTTAAAGTTTGTACCTAGACATTCGAGTATAAAAAAATAATGAAAAATTCAAAAAAAAAATTATAGGCTATGAGAAAAGTGTTGAAAGGTAGTGAATTTTGATACTCTTGAGGAATGGACATTCACAAAAAAATAGTCAATGCACAGCATAAGCATAAACCTTAAAGAGTGAGCATGAATTTTGACCTACCTTAGGGGCAAATCCAAGTGCATAAATGAGTATTATAGATTTATGATTTGATTCATAGATACTTTTGAGGACTATCACTAGTAACCCAAAATTCCATGAGATGTATCTTTAATTATCTCATGTGAATTCCTCCTCAATATTAGGCTAGATTGAGATATATATTTATTGTATTTGATTACATATGATGGATGATTTGTGAATAAATTTAATATTAAGATTTTATTATGGCTCGGTTATTGATGATTGTGATAATTATGTTGAATTGAAATTAAGATTTCACTATTGATGAGTTTGTGCTTTCTATCATGATGGCTGATAATAGATAAATACAAGGCATATTATCATATAATGATGAGAAGGAAGTAATGGTCCTTTTCATTGTGATGGGCAAAAGAAATGTATATATTAAAATCTAATATATAGGTATGTTAATCATATGAGTCTGATACTTATAAATCCAAAATCATAAATACTTTTATAAGTCAATTCATTGTGTATATACTAGAAGAATGACCCTCAAATACTGTGTATTTTATAAAATATTTTTTAAGTGTTTCACTTTTATAAAGTCAATATACTATTATATCACATCGAGTTGCCTAAAAGATATGGAGTATGAACTTGTGGATGACCATTAAGTATAGATGATTTGCTGTTTCAATTGTAAAGTATGGTAGAGAATGCTTCGAGGGAACCATCATTGGAGAGGGTCCAATTGTTAATAATCACCTTGTATACTAATAGGACACATAAGAATTTTCATAATAATCCTACCTTCATTTTGTAACCAAGTCTAATAATATTTAATTTATTTAAATAAGCCATCATACGTAATAGAATACAATAACTCTAGAATTTAAGAATTTTACCTAAAACCCAATCTTATAATTTCAGCTAGAGGAATAGTTGATTGATAGTTGCTTAATCAAAGTACCTACAAAATTAGAGCGAGATTGATATATGAACTAAAAGTCCACTTTACTACTTATATTCGTGGGACTAATTGGACGAGAGACTCTTGCCTAATGAGATTTTAAAAATTTGTCTATTCCTAAAAATTAGGCATCATAACAAAGTCACAATAATCATTAAGAAATATTCATTGTCACCAATTGAGGATCCCACCAGATGAGTTTCCATATTCTTCAATATATATCTTGAAAATCTAACAGAGTTTCATGCTGATAAAGTATTATGAAATAGAAGAACAAGAGAGCGAGTGATATAAGAGAAACAGAGAGAGATTTATTATTCCTTCAAGTATATGCTGACTCATACAAAGACTTCCTATTTATATGGTTTAATCCATGAATACATATTAAAAATAAGAGTCAGAAGAATAATATTAATATACAAATAAATGTACACATGAATAAATATTAATCTATGCCAATTAATAAATATTAATCTATGAATAATAAGAGTCAGAAGTATATCAATAATAAGTAGATTAATGGAGAGTTTATGGATATTTCATAATAAAAAATAAGATAAACATCATTTTTATCATCCAACCTTATAATTAAAAAGCAAAAAAAATAATTGTATTAAATAAATATTTTATTATGGTACATATATGTTTAATACATTTTATCATTATTATGATGAAGCACATGTGATTTTTATAGACAAATATGTTTAATATATTTTTTTATATGATGTAAAAAGAAAAAAAAAAAAAAATCAAATTTGAAGTTTACAACATCTAGGTCATTTTTAAAGTTTGCCGCAAGTGCTGCTTGGTTTCCTATCTGCGCAAGGGTCAGGGCGTCAGCTCATGTCTTCGTCTGTTCTCGTCGTCGGCAGGAACCAATTGTACCATGTGTTTTGGTTTCCGTCTGGCTGGCTGTTTTCTCCGATCAATTTCTATTAAGCCTATACATCGTGACGACGCGCACAGACACCATGGTCAGTTCTCTTACGTTATTCTCAAAGATCTTATCATGTATCAGGCGTTAGGGTGATTCCACTTGCACACATGCAGCATAGCCGAGGAGTAGCAGGGAGGGACCGGCATCGAAGGGACTCACCGCCGCCGGCTCGCTTAGAAGAGATTAGTCACAAGAGACCAAGTAATCCTCCGTCAAGGCACCTTTGGCTGGGCAATTTGTCACACAGGATTGTGCAGAGCGACCTATCTGTTCACCTTTTGAGGTACGGAGAGCTCGAGAGCATTGCTTTCCAGCCCGGACGCAGCTATGCGTTTATTAATTATAAGAATGACGAGGATGCCATCGTCGCCATGAAGGCTCTGCAGGGGTTTCACATTGCTGGAAATCCTGTTAGGATTGAGTTTGCAAAGCCGGTTAGTTTTTCTTGTTTTCTGGTTGAGAATCATCTGTTGATTTTGTCTTTTTCATGTATATATAGATAACGTTGATCTGAATGTGAATTACGGTGTCACACTGATAGAAACAGCCAGAGAAGGGTTTTAAATCAAAACTAATGATATAAAAACAATAAAAAATTAACCCAATTTCTCTAACTGTGATTGCGCAATTCTTTTTTCTTAATGTTCAATTAAATTCAGCGTTCTAGATTCGTGGAATCTTGGTGATGGATTGCTGAAACAAAAAAAAAAACTTAGAACTCAACTCAATGATAGTCAACGTAAAAGTGAGCAAGAGAACAATTTGAACATTATGATGATGACCATGTTGGCAGGAGAACAATTTGAACGTAATTCCAAGCAACAACACTGAAATACATCCTTAATTCTCACTGTGATAATGTACATAACACATGCTTCTCCTTGTTCAATCCAAAATTACGATTTTTCACCCTTGGCTTGAAAAATTATTATATTCAATGAATGAGATAAACACCATGTAAGTTTCACACCCCAACATGCACAGTATTTGATGTCTGAAAAAGATAACACAGCATACACAACAACCAGGAATAAATATTTAAAATTGTCAACCCAAGTATAGAAAATGCTTCTGTAGTCTTCATCTTCTTCGTAAGTTCCCTGCATGATTGCCAATGTGTATCTTGACAACATTTTTCACTTGACCATTGCAAAGCACCCATACCTGTAGCACTTTGATCTTCCATGGCATTGGATTCCATCTTGTTTCATGTTGGTTTGGTTCATTGGTTTGCTCATAGCAAGTGGCAGTTTTTTTTCAGCAAGACTACCTCTATCACATTTCATTGTTGCACATTCTGCTTTCCAAGGCAATGTTCCACCCATGTGACGTTTGCTTATTTTCTGTGCCAGTAATGGTAACTGTTAGGCTTCAGCATGTGATTCAGTTTAATTGCTCTTGCCATGGCATTGTCATTGATAATGTTTCACTTTACACTTAACATTCCTTTCCATGAAAGCTAATGAATGAAGAACGAATGAGAATATGCTTTTTTTTAGAACACAACCTTGTAGCTGGGGAAAGGTAAACGAACTAAAATTTCAACTTGACCATTGAAGAATATATCAATTTTTTTTCTTCAAAATTGTCCACAAGATTAAACTCATCCTATCATAAATTTTTTCTCCTTACTACCATTGGGCATTTCCTGGCTTTTGCTTACAATTCTAGCATTTTCTCGTGTCTGATATTTAAGTTATATTTCAGATTAAATTTTTAAAAGACTAGTTTTTAGAGCATGATAAATAAAAGCAAATAATTCGAGTTGTTTTGTTCCTAATGATCTGAATAGTAAATATATTTAATCTTGTCTTGATTATTTTTATCTTAACAAAAATTTATATTTTTCATTGTTTTTTTGTAGATATTTTTTTTAGTTACCATATTTTTTTTGCATGGTCGCATGAGTATTTTTTCAATAGTCGTGATAGGTTTTTTGGTCTAGCTGCTCTTGGTCTATTTTTGTATAGTTTTTTTTGGGGCTTTAAGTGGTTTCCATGATTTTTTTTTTAATATTTGTTGTATTTGCTTTGGATTTATATTTCAGGACATATCTTGGGCTTGCATGATATGAAATCAACAACTGATCACTAATTTCCAGAAAATTTGGTAGAAACAATGAAATATGGACAAAAATAAAAAATTGATAGTTATTAAAATACTATCCAAAATTGATAGTTATTAAAATACTATCCAAAATTGATAGTTATTTTTATAAAATACTGTGAAATCATGTAAACTATTACACATGATTTAATGCACCTAAATGGCATGATCATAAGAACATTTATATTTTGGGATTCTTGAACATGTTCAATTATTGTAAAAAGTTAATTTATTTTTCAAGATGGTGCATTGCATGTTAATTTAGAATATCAAGTTTGAAGGAAAATAAAGTAAAATGGGATGTTAAAGTTTTTGTAAATATATCAGCTAACTGATATGTTATAGAAATAAATGTTGTGATAATGTAGTAATTATGATTCTTTTTTATGATAAATAAATAATATATCTTTATTTTGTATGCTCCTTTTTTTGAATATTATATTGTAATTTGTTGAAAATTTTAATTATTCATATTTATATATTTTTTTAATATTTTTTCTTCATTCTTCTCTATGTTTTAATGGGAGCATTCAACTTGTAGGATGTTCTATTTGTTTTGTTCTATATATTAGGAGTTTTTGTGTATATTGTTTTATTTATGATTTTTAATATTTTCAAATATTAGAATAGGCACACAAAAATATATAACAACAAAAAAAGTGGGTAGTGCAATGACGTGCATAGTGCATGCTTGTGCATGATAATTAGAATGTGAAGTGTAAGTAGAAGTGCATGCCCAACAAGTGAAGTAGAGGAATGTCGTTTTCAATAGTAAATGTGTAGTGGAAGTGCATGTGACACATTCTTTTTAATCAACACATCTTAGTTGATAGAGGTTGTGATATAAGAATCCAACACCAGAGTAAGTGATGGTGGAGAAAGTATGAATTATCATAATAGAGGTTAATAGAGAGCCCTAGTGCTGTGTACTTATTGCAGGAGGATAAGATACAATAGCAAGGGTTTTTGGATTTTATTTTTGGAGAGGATATCAAGAGGATTATGAAGTAGTGAAAGAAACAGGCAGACTATCAAAGTTATATAAGAGTCTTTACAAAGTCTAATTTATCTACAATAATACTTACTAAAGAGGAGTATACAAAATTCTTTTTTAAAATAGTATTTTTTAAGGTAATACTGATTGTTTTACTCGTAATATTACTTCATACTCTTATCTTATCAATATATGAGTAAACATTTATATTACTTATAATTGTATTTTATTTTTTATATTCTATTCTTATTCTATGAATATTATTGTTCCTAATGAAAATTATTTAAAAATCTTTGGATATTATATTATTATTCTTAATTCATTGTTATGTTTCCTTGTTATATTTATTTCCTTTTGTTTTGTTAGTTTATTTTTTTCGAATTATTATTTTCTAGATAATTCAATTTTGATTTTATTTTTATTTTTATAAATATTTATTTGCATAATTAATAAATTATGAGAATAATTACAATAAAATTAAGCAAGATAAATTGTATATATATTTTTTAATGATAATGTTTCACTCTAGATGTATGAGTATTTTTTTTAATGATAATGTTATTTGTATATTTTTAGGTTGGCCACCTATGATTAGTTAATGTGATAATATTTTATTTTAATTTTAAAGGTATTCTAATTGTAAAGTGTGAGATTTGTCAATTTGAAAAATTTGTTAAAATTTCAAATCTTACATGTAATTTGATACATTCATAAGTATATGGTCTTGTAGAGCTATGATTAGAGTAATTTAGATATCATATCATGTTTATTAATTATTGTTAAAGATATACTTGGATATATAAGTTTTTTGTGACACATGACACATCAAAAGTCTTTAATATTTTTTAGATTTTTAATAAAATAATAAAAAATAAATTTAATAAAAGTATTAAAATATAATAATTTATTAGAATATATGTCAGATAGAAAATTATGAAATAATAATTTATTATAATATATGTCGAATTATTTTATTAAATATTATATAAATCATGAGTTTATATACTAAATTTTTTTTGTTCGAATATCTTGATAAAATAAAGTGACTGAAAAGAAAAATTTATATTTGATTGAGATAACTCAATATTTTTACTTAGTAAAATATTTTGAATATCTCTGGGGGGGTGTAGTTTTAATTGTAATATATCTTATCAATTAGATATTTTTTTATGTTTTTTCTTAGTGTATATTATTTAAAATCTAATATATTGAAAAGAGATTATTTAACTTATCTTTAATTATTTTCTGGATTTATTTATTTGGTTCTTAATTATTCTTTAGGATGAAATAAACTGACTGATATCTATTGCCTTGAGTTATATTTTTCTTAAATATTATAGTATTCAAAGATGATACAAATATTTATTATCAGGGATTAATATTTTTCTTAAGTATGAATTTAGATATTGCCCTTGGATTCATCATACTTTCACTCTTATCTATAATTTTGCACATGCCACCAACTAGTAAGGATAGTTACTCATTGGCTATGTTTGATTATTTAGTATTAAATATGATGTTATTTTTATAGAATCATTATACAATATGATATTATAGGCTATATTTGATCATTTAGTATTCAATATGATTTTATTTTTATAAAATCATTATACATACCAACAAATGTAGGTAATATGAAGTTTAGAGAGAGTGAAGGTTCTTAAGTAGGGTGATCTTATTTAGATCCAAATGATATGGTAGTTTTGGATTCTGCACCAGTACAGACTTATATTAAGTTGGTAACAAAAAGACTTGATTATTTAGGACTTAATTAATACTATGATAAAGAGACATGCTCAATATTATCAGATTAAAGATGAGTCAATAAGGTATCATATGATCTTGTAGTTACTCTTTCTAATTATGATTTTTGATTATTATTAGAAAACAACATAGTAGCTATAATCAACATTGTTATATTTTTGATTTGTTCTCTTTTGATGCTACCAACATATTTAATTTTTTATATGAGATATATCTCATGTAAGATAATGTTAAGCCATAATATAAGAGATACATGTCATTCATTCTAATGAGACTTGAGAATAAATATAATAATTTTTGAAAAAATTTGTTATTTGTTGAATGTGAGTATTCATTTTGAAGATATATTTAAATGAGAAGATAAATCATCTTAAAGTGAATCTTGCAATGAGAGATACACTCAAATATTTGGTGAAAATTATTAGTATATTTATTCTTCAGTGACTAATATTATCTTAATATGTATTTTTAATTATCTTACAGTATCTCATAGTTAGAGGATATACTAGATAAACAATAAAAATATATATTTTTTATATGACCTTAAGAAAAAGGTGTGGAGCAACCATCAAAGTTTAAAGTAGCACAGTTAAGTGTTTGCAAATTGTGAAAGATATTGTGTAATTTGAAACAGTCATATATAACTTGATTTATGAGATTTTTATAGGTACTTATTTCATTTAGGTCACACTTACGCAAGTGTTTTACTAATTTTTTTTTTCTTGAATGAGTCTTAATTATAGGATAATTTTATTGAATGTCTATGTAGATAGATGATACTTCTAATTTTGAGAGAACAAATTAGGATTTCTCTAACTCATTAAGTATCATCAAACATATTTTATAGGCAAAATATATTGAGACTTAGAAATTTATTTGTCATAGAGGAGATATGCACTTGATATTTTAGTATATGTTAATCTTTTGTCTTATGTTTTAACATATATTTTTATTATCCTAGGTATTGATTTTATCTTTGATGTAATATCTCTAATTGATTATATTATATATAAGAGAATAATAAGAAAGATTAATTATATGACTATAATAAAATTAAATATAATATATATATAATCAGTATAATTAGTTATTTATTATATTCTTCTTTCGTAGGTTCATCTTGATGTAGTTGTTTGCATACTGAGATATGGGAAGATGTCTTTAGGAGTTGGAATTTCTATTAGGAATCATAGACACGAGATATTTATAGTTTCTCAAATATTTAGATTCAAGTTAGACATCAACATGTGTTTAGAGGAGATCTATGAAGAGATTTTATATTTTCTTTGGGAGTTTTATTTTTATAGAATAACAAAAGGTAGATAATTATTTTGAGATTTAATACATCTATAGATTTTAGAGTGATGATTACAAATGCTTGTGATATGTTTTTGATGTGATATCTGTGTGAAGAGAATGAATATAAACTTTATTCTCTCATTATTCTTTATTATAATATTTAGATAACAAGTAATATCACTTTTCATCATCTGTTTTATGAGTGGTTGAACTACATCAAGGAAAATTATTTTTTTTAAGGAAAAAATTTTAGATGAGATTATGAAGAGCAGCAGAGAATGTTTTCATGAAGGCCTTAAAAAGTCTTGACTTGTGTTTATTTCATTCAAGATGGGTATTGTGGACTTGTTTGTGTTAGCTTGATGGGGAGTGTTAAGATATATAGTTTTTTATATTCATAATTCTTTTATTTTTTTATCTCTTCTTCATTCTTCTTTCTGCTTTGATGAGTATACCTAACTTGTGTGTTATCCTAATCATTTTATCCTCTATATAAAAAGTTTTCGTGTGATAAAGAAAATAATTTATATTTATTTGGTTTGTCCATTTGGTGAACACTGTATTGTGCGACATATGACTTGTCTAACTACCATAATAGATAGTAATGAATGAATTAACTTGAAATTTAATCTCTTCAAATAGATACTTGATCAAAATAATTTGGTTTGTAACTATGATTGATAAACATTTTATGTTATGCATCTATATTGAATTTATAAAATATTATTAATCTTATATTTCTTAAGATGATAAGTTTATTTTTAAGAAAAATATAATAATTTCTTAAGTCTCGTGTCTGTGTAAGTTGTTGCTCAATTAGAGTTTGATATATAATTTATTGAAGATATTCATGATCACATATTTTATTCTTATCAAGAATTATATTAAATTAAGCTTGACATGAAAAAATTAAGAATTGATTAATTATCTAATTATGATTAAAAATTTCACAAATCAATTTTTTGTTGAGTTTTTTTTTATTGTATGTGTTATTTGTGCAAACTAAAACTTGGATTTGAATACTCAGTTAAAATTAGGTGATTGCTCTATACACAATTCCTCCTAAATCATTGTGAAGAATTTTTTGTTATGTTTAATTGACATATTATTATGTTAAAAAGTGTCATGAACATCAAAATCTGATTTGATGGCATCTTGATTATTATAAAAAAAATATTTTTATAATTGATTCAACAAGCTTAAGTAAATCCCTTTGAAATAAATTGTCTTAAGGCAATTTTTTTCATTTAGGATCATAATTTTTGGTGGATACTAATTTGCAAATTATTAATAAATATTGCCAAAATTTGTGGCACTAATTTTTAAGTTTGGTTTGTGTGAATTTATCTCTCGTATCATGGTTAGATATCATCTTGAATTAGGATATGTCTAAAACATATTGGGTATGAAGCAATAAAAATTCAAAAAAGAGACATAATCATGATAAAACATATGAGGTAAAGTGTAATTATTTTATTACTTTTTGTAAGTAATCAAAAGATCAAAATTCGAAGAGTTGACTACAAGATCTCATGTCTTGGCCATTAGGCTTCTTTTGATTCTAAACAAGTAGAGTAAGTTATTTTGTTCTAGAATGAACGCAAAATCATGAGTGATCAATTTTTTTAGTTTAAAATTAATTTTGAGTTGGGATTCAATTAGATTGAGACGCTACTTTCTCATCTGTACTAGAACATAACTTTTTTTCAAAAGAATTGTCATTACCTCCATCAAAGCCAAAAAATAACTTTTTCTATACTTGTATATATGAATATTGATTCAAGAGGAGAGTGATCCAATAAGTTAAAAAAGTGTATAAAAAGTGATATTCCCCTTTGGTTGGAGATCCAAACGTGATTCCAAAATAGTAAAGAAAAGTAATAGATTTAGATTTTATTTTTGAATTCTTATATGATCTTGACCCATTAAAGAATGAGTCGTGCTCAACAAGATGAAATTAGTTTACTTATATTTTAGGTGAATTGAATATGAAAGTAAACAAAAAGGGATATATTTTTTATTTTAAATATAATTGTATTATTTCTTATGGAGAGATCTTAAACAAAACAAGTCTTCGTTAAGATAATAGGGGGTAAATTGAATAATATTTTTTTTATAATATACAATTTTAAAAAGCACACAATAAGAAAATAGTGAAAAATACATTTGGTTGATAAGATATTTATTAAAAGTTTATTTATTCAAAAATATCTTGGAATATTTTTTTTTTATAAAATAATTTTATTTATTTCAATCAAATATTTTTTTTGTAATTCTATTTTTTTAAATATATATCATGTAAGAACATGCTATTTTTATATGGTACAAGTGTGATAGTAAAAATATAAATTTTCTTTATCATGGTGAAAATGCTATTCATAAAATGATCTCATCATTATAAAATATAAAATAAATAATAGCTATAACTTTACAATTATGTATTATTTCTAGGTAGTCATTGAGTGTATGTCAAGGTGAAATAATTGGTAAAAAATATAATTAATATTGGCTTGCGCATGTGCCATATTGGATCGAAAGTAAGATCTTGCTAGTATGTTTTGCGTATCTAATCACTAAGTCTTGAAATATAACTTACTTTGCACATAGTCAAAGCTACTTGCTCGTGCTTGTGTGGAAGGTGTGTGGAAGAAAGTTTGTTCATCAGAGCTATTAGATTTGTAATTAGTTCTAAAGTCTTAGGTAGTCTGTTGGAGAATCGGTGGCTTTGAAAAAAAAAATAATTATGATCAATAAGCACAATATTGGTGAAGATGAATCCATGGAGTGTCATAGTTTGATTGGAAAAGATGAATCCAAACAAAAAAAAATTGTTTTTTATTGTTTTCTTGAATCCAAAGAATAACAATAGTTTGCTTTATGCCTCTCAAATGATTGCATCTATTATATGTTGATTATGTTATGTTTCTGTATGGGCTGAAATAGTTATCTAGAAGTTAATAAATGAAATGACATATTTATTAGATGTGATAATGTTTATTCATAGAAAATGTGTTTAATATTTTATCTTTGATATTGTCGTTTGATTGATTTATTTAAATATAGGTTAATTATAGGAACTTATAATTAATTAATCATTATTAGGCTAGATAATACATTTATTGTTATTATTATTAGTTATTTTTTAGATTTTTTAAAAAATAGTTATATAGTGTATATATGTATTTTATTACATATTTTGAGATATTTGAAAATATATGGATTTGATATTTTATTTATAGATAATGAATATTATATAATTTTTGTATTCTTTTTTAAAAAATAATTTAATTTTAAAAAAAATAAGAAATAATAGATATTTTAAAATCATGTACATAGGATAGGCCATACAAAAAAATGATTTTGATAACATGATTTTTTGTTGGATGGATGTTTTTTTAGTAAAATTATTTTATTTTAGTATAGTTTCTATGGCTTGTTTTCAATCATATTTTTCATGAATTTTTTCGAGTTTGAGATGAATTATCTTTTTATTTGATATTAATTTATCGATGTTTTTTTTTTATTTTCAGAATCTCATATTATTATTTTTTTAAAATTGAGTTTGTGTTTTATATATATATATATATATATATATAATTTGAATGACATGTTCAATATATTTGTATATTTTATGATATATTTTTTTTATTGTGTTTAGTTTTACATAATTTATTATGCTCATTCATAATATATTTATTTTTTTTGTTTGTAGTTATTTCATATATTATATATATTCTTTTTTATTGATTAATAAAATTTTTTATTTATTTTCATTTTTTTATCTATTTAATTTTTTATTGTGATTGATTAATATAAAATATTTTTTGATTTATTTTATGAAGATGAAAATGGAGATCATACCAGAGTATAAGGCTCCTACGTTTGCACGAGATTTTATAGAGATTAATATCTTGACAGTGAAAGATCTTAATCCTAAAACTCTGAGAAGCTATTTATGATAAATCTTAACATGAGACTTATTATTTATATGTATTTATTTAATCTCAATATTTTTTCTGATACCAAAATATTTATTCAATTTATACATGCAATACAATGACTTTCAAGATGATTAGTTATTATTCTATTATTTTTATTTTAATATATTTAATTCATAATATTTCATGAGAATCAATTTATTAGTTTTTATGTGATCCTGGTGCTAAGTTATAATTTTAAAAATTTGTTGAGTATTTATATGAATTTTTATTAATTTGAATTATTTTTGCATAATTCATATTTTATCAATATTTTTGATATATATATATATATATATATATATATATATATATATATATATATTCTACTAATGATCTTTCCTCGTTGAGATACATTTATATTAGTGATATTTCTCATTATTCTTGTTGTCTTAATAATATTGTTATGTTAGCTAGATATGATAAGATTTTTTTGTCTATCATCTTATGCATGAGATCATTCTTGGTCAATAAATCTCAAGTTGATAGTCACATTAGATAATAATGTCTGCAATATAAATTTCTAAAAGTGACTGCTAATTATTTTTTAGAGGTCATAGTTTACTAAGATGAAAAGTATGTTTGTTTATGGATGATAAATCTTTGGATCGAGGCTGATCAGGTGTATCTTTTTGATTTTCATGGGTAAGATTGTTGAGATATTAAATTCTCCTAGATCATGTGCTTGATGAGAGTCTTGTTTACTTGGTATGATCTTTTATCTTATTTTGTAGTATATGCTCGAGTTTCCCTCTTATTCTAGAATTCATTCAAATTAAGAAATTATATTTTTGAGTGATAATTTTTGTTCCATGTTTCTTTATTGTTTCTGATATCTTCTGAGTGAAATTTTAAATAAAGTAATTTTTTGATTAGGAAAGAATAAAATAGAAATGAAACTAGTACAACAATAACATACATGAAAATTGTGAGTATTACCTAATGATATTTTTAAACAGAAATTAATTCTGAGTACAAATAAATGCATTAACATCAACGAGATCATCAAAATCTCCATAAAACCATTTAAACTAGTGAAATATAAGCAAAGTCACAAGAGTCCGTTGAAAAAAATCAGAAATGAATTACCATGATTTGCACTAAACTTCATAACTAATACACAAATGCCATCATCATGCCACACACACCACCAATTGGAGCTAGGAAAGTTAGAATTTAATGCCAAAAATCTAATAATTGTAGGGCTACTCAAATCTTGATTGAGCAAGTAATATGAAATATTTATACAAGTGTATATGAAATGGGCTACTCAAATCTTGTACGATATGATACTCGATGATCAAAATAAATAAAAATTACACAAATTTGTATTGATATGTTATCACAAGTTACTTGCTAGATCACTTATCATGGGATTTTACCTAATTTGACCCCAAGGTCTGAGGTTCGTATATGTGCTCAGAGATAATATGGGTTGGGTTTGTGGGGGCAAAGTGGGGAGACAAAAAAATTATCATTTATAGCATGGTAGAATTTTTCATGGAAAAAAGTGAAACATATTTCATGCACTCGTCTTTCTACAAATTGAAATTATGAACTTAATAAGTAAACTTCTCTAGGTGTGCTATCGGCTATCTACCATCCTTCAATTGTAAGGTACTCGTATGACTTAAAATCATATAGAGATCATCATCTCTTAGTGCAATAACAAGTGTATTTGTTCAAGGGTGCTAAGTTTTGAGTTTGAGGCTCATATGACATAATTTTTCTACTTTTTAAGTGTGAGATTATCAATATATCAATAAATACTAGCATTATTATTTAAAGGAAAAAAGGACATTGTGCTAATTGAGTTGGCTAACTATCAAGATCACATATAGTAAACAATACGAAAAATTAGAAACATGATCAATATTATTTTTAAGAATTAAATCAAAATTTTTAGAGATTTTGTGTCTATGGCCTTATAAGAGCATCTCCAACCACACTCAATAAAATAACTAAATAAAAAATATTTAAATATTCAATTCAGTATTTTAACTAATAACACTTCAAATTTTGCTCCAACCAAGCTCAGCAAAATATCATGCGAAGTTGAGTTGCGTTGCTGGAACTAGTGAATGACAAGAATATTTTAATATAAAAAATGATTTATTGAGCGATAAATTATCGCTATATTTGTTGAGCGAGAAGCCAAGGGGGCAAAAATGCGAGCGGGATAGCGAGCGTATTGGAGATCTAATTTTCAAAAAACACTCGACAAAATATCAAAACTCTGTTTTTAGCGAGTCCATTGGTGATGCTCTAATATACTCAATAATATCATACTCGAACTCAAGTACACACTCATAACATGCGTAGTCTAATTGGTAGAGATGTTGAATTTGTGTTTCCTTCTGGGCATGAGTTTGATTCTCATGTGCTACGCCTCTGAGCATGGGGGCAGGGATAGCCCTATTTCTACTTGTAGTCTTGATAATTGTTCAGGGTGCTAATCTGGCTTGAGTAGACATCAAGTTAAAAATATATTAATTATGTTAAAATTTAAGATGCGTTTAAATTATCATTAACGTATTATATCTCATAAGAATTTCAAAGTTAAATGTGCTTGGTTACAATTACTACTGAGAGGATTCATTAGTGTGAAAGTTTGTCGTATGTTTCTATCTTGTGGTTGGTAAGGGGGGTTTAAATAATCACTAATTCACTAGATCTCATAAAAACTCTAAAATTAAATGTGGTTGGTAAGGGGGGTTTAAATAATCACTAATTCACTAGATCTCATAAAAACTCTAAAATTAAATGTGGTTGGTTATGATCACTACTGAGATGATTGATCAGTGTGAAAGTTAGTCGTATGCATCTATGCTGGAGTTGGTAAGGGGGGATTGGGGGAAGGTGAAAAAAAATTACTTAAAAATTATACTCAATAACATTTTGGTGCATATGTTCTCTCTGGATGCAATCTTCAACAAATATCTCTTATAGTGCAGCTAAATGAAGCAAGGTTTTTTTTTCCTCCATCACTGCTAATCCTTCTCTCTCTAGGATTCAACATGTGTAATAGGGTGGTTTGAAAAATCAGGATTTATACGCCTAACTTGCAGTAGTCAAAAAAAAAAAAAGTTTAGATGATATGATGATGAATTTCTTCATTTTCAAACATAACAAGCAAAAAAAGTATGCCAACTGTGATTCAAACACTGTTTATACCAAAAACATTTTGTGTATGGTGACTGTGGATCCAGACGCAGACATGCGTAGAAGAGCTATAAACACAACAAATATAAGTAACAAGGATGACGCTCAGCATCTTATTGAAAACCAGAGTTTTCCCTACCAAGTGGACACTCCTCTCCACTGATCAGATGCTCTGATCTGTGACAGAATTTCCATCCATGGTGGCTATGGAGGATGGACTACCCTTTACTTTAGCATTAGCCGCTGTGATATCAAATAATGTCGCACGCAGAACCCTCACAGTCATCTCCATCCATGATTGACTCTCCTCCATTTTGCATACAATACAGCAGTCTCCATTTTTGTCTCAGGATAAGTTGAGTTCATCACACGATGAGCATTACCCGTACCGTCGAGATGCGTCGTTCTCCCATAGAGATTCGAGAGCACGACGTGCTAGTCCCGACCAGTTCTACCCTGAGAGAGACAGGAATGGTGACAGAGATGGAGAACCGAGCGAAGTTCTGTGGATGGGGTTTCCTGCTTCGTTGAAAGTTGATGAGGTGACTCTGAGAAAAGCATTTTCCCCATTTGGTGAGATCGAGAAAATAACGACATTTCCAGGTCGCAGCTATGCGTTCATACAATACAGGAGCATATCGTCGGCTTGCAGGGCAAAAGAAACCCTCCATGGAAAGCTATTTGGAAATCCTCGGGTTCATATATGTTTTGCCAAGAACGACTCGACGTCGTCGTTGAACGCCGGAAGGATCCCTCTCTCGCCGCATCTGAAATCCAGCAGCCGTCCCGAAGATCCCAGTGAGTTCCGCCATGAGCGGGCAAGCTTCGGCGGCTCGCCATTAGAGCATGCCAGCAGGTCGCATTTCGTGCCGGATCACGAATACAGGCGCGACTCTGAAATCTACGTCTTCGACAGAAAGCATCCACTTTATCCCGAAGAAAATGCGAGGTTCGACCATTTTCCGTATCGACGCGACGGCAGTCCTCAGGGTCAGGGAGAGAGGAGCGTTCACTTCCGCGCACTGCCTAACCAATTTGGCCACCGCAGTCCAATTTACGAAGAGCCATGGGATTTACAGGAGGATGGCAGCTTCTTTCACGGATCGAAGAGGTTGAAGACGGAAGCATCATTTCCTCGCGATCGAGAACTTCCAGAGTACCCATTCTCTGCTCTGGAAGAGGAGAAGCACGTGATGGAATATAAACCAATTCGTGATCAGTCTTTCGGTTTTCCTCGCTCCTACGGAGAAAACGAAAACTGGAAGGCTCGTCATGATCCTTACCCGATCCCGCGAGGATCGGTTTCTCTTTCTTCAGATCTCGTCGAGATGAAAAGATTCGCTCTGGAACCAGAACAACAAACTCTCAACTTGTGGAAATGGGAAGGAGTCCTCGCCAAAGCAGGAACCCCCGTTTGCCATGCCCGTGGCTTCCCCGTCGGAAAAGTCCCCAATCTGTTGCTGTGAGTGCCGCAAAACCATATCCCTTCTTTCTTCTATTTTCTGCTTCGTAGAACACGGCCATGGCTGTGCTGGTTTTTGGGTTGAGTCGAGTCTCTTATGGTGCAGGCCAGAGATTCTAGATTGCACGGCAAAGACAAGCCTGGACATGGTGGCGAAGTATCACTCGCAAGCTTCTGCCGTCTGGGTTGTTTTCTTTGTGCCTGCCAGTGACGATGACATATCGTATTACAATGAATTCATGAAGTATCTGCAGGAGAACCGGCGCGCAGCAGTTGCTAAGTTGGACGGCAGCACCACCCTGTTTATTGTTCCCCCATCTGATTTCTCTGAAAAAATTCTCAAAGTGCCGGGCGACATGAGCATATCTGGCGTTCTCTTGAGGTTGGATCAGATTGCTTCTTCTTCCTCAACCTCTCTTCTTCCTCATCATCACAATGAAAAAATGGAAGCAAGCTTGTACGCACCACCTCCACCTCAAGCAAAAGCCAACACCGTATCGTCCAATCACTTTCCCCCTGCAAACACATTATATCTCGATGCATCTTTCTACCCAAATGCAGAATCACCTCTTCCAGCAAGTCTTGCAGGAAACATAGCTGATTCTTATAAAGAGAGCAGACTCGATTTCTCTCTACAACAAAGGAACCAGTTCGCAGCATCCAATTGGCCTCCCACTGGCAATAGAATTGCTGCTCCATCAGCAGGTGGCGGTCTTGATCTTGTTGTTCATGAGCAAGAACATCTGCCATTGCAGGAAAGTGAGTCGCAGAATTATCTTGCAAGATTGTCAAACAGCTCGTTTTCTGGCAATGATAGGCTGGTGCTGCAAGAACAGCAGCCATCTTCTTCCATACCTGCACCCAGCCTAAATCCTAAGCAACTTGCAGAGCTGGCATCATCTCTTCTGGGGCAACCTAAGCAGGGATTGATGATGAATGAAAATGGATCCTCACTTGGAGAGGATTATAGGCAGGCTAGCAGCGTGAATCAGTTGGACAAACAATTCAGAGTTCCTCAGGCCTTTGTTTCTCAGAATCAAGTGGGCATGGAGATTCCTCAGGTTTCCCCATTTGGTCAATTGCAACAGGCTCAGCACCGCCAACCATGTGCTCCACCTGTTCAACAAGTGGCTGCACCACATGAAGTGCATGGTGGTGGCCTGGAAGATGCTGATGCTGATCCACAGAAGCGACTTCAAGCCACATTGCAGCTGGCCGCCACTCTTCTTCAGCAGATACAGCAAGGTAAAGGTGCTTGATTGCCTTCGTCAATAAAATCCAGTCTCGTGTTCCTCTCGTCTTCTGTAATTCTGCAAAACATTTTGGTAGTGTAGCTTTTTTTTTCCTTTTTTTTTGCTTAATTGAGTGCCAAATCAAGGTTATGTTGGGTTGTGGTAAACTTAATTTACTGTTTTTTTGTCGTCTTATCCAATTGTTCTTTATTAATCTCAATTGGAACATTACATGATGATTTGAAAGCCATTAATAATATTTAAAAAAAGACGGATAAAGAGGACAAGAGAAACAACATTCGAAAATTAATCGACACAAATGAACCAATTTAGGGCAAAAAACGAAGGATTGCAAGAATGATTTCTAACCTCGGAAAGTGAGGTCTAGTCGATCTTAACGGAGGAAAAGAGATAATGCACGAAATAAAAGGACATGAGGAAGCCAATGGCACCGGTAGAGAGCATGATGGCAACAGCCATGAGCAAGGAATAGCCAAGATAGAGGACCGCGGAGATGGGGCCGCTCAAGCTCTGCAAGTCGAAAACCAAGTAATTAATGGAGTAGAGGAAAACGTAGAGGGAGACGGAGCCGGAAGCAAAGAATGCCTTCCACCACCATTGCCAGTCCTCCACGCAGAGATGCATGTAGGTGAGAACCAGGGATACTTCGGCACAGACGACGACCAGGAGGAGGATGACGATCAGCAAGAAACCAAACACGTAATAAAACCGGCCCAGCCAGATGCTGGAGAGGATGAAGAAGAGCTCGATAAACAAGGTACCGAACGGGAGAGTTCCGGCGCCGAGAACGAGAAGCCACGACGGGTATTTACGCGGCGGGATTTCCCTTGGAATCTGATTGGTTCTTACTGGGTACGAAATGGCCTCTGCCCGCGCTCCGATGAATCCTCCGATGAGCGTCAGGGGAACGGAAACGCAGAACCAGAGAGACAGGAGAGCGAAGAAGAGGGAAATCGGAATGGCACCGGTGCTTTTGCTTCCCCAAAGAATGAAGTTCAGGGAGGTGAGGGTAACGAAGACGATCCCGGGGAAGAAGCACGCGACGGACCAAGAAACGGAGCTCCATCCCTCTGCCGTTCCCTTGATCGTCTTCCACATTCGAACAGCAACGTAACCAGCGGCAATTCCAGAGAAAAGGTAGAGAATTATCATTCCGGTGAGCAACATTCCGCGCGACGCGGGAGACATAAAACCGAGCGCAGCAAATACAATGGTCACGACGGCCATTCCGGTGATCTGCACTCCATCGCCGACCATCGTGCACAAGAGTTTCGAATAACTTGGCTGTCGGAACACGTCTCCCACCACGAGCTTCCATCCCGACAGCTCCTCGTTCAGCTGCGCCTGCGCTTCTTTGTCCAACTCCTCGTACTTTGTCAAATCCCGTCTCACAGTTCGGAGGAAAATGACGAAGACAATGCCGGCGAGAAAGAAAATAACGACGAGCGAGTTCAAGATGGAAAACCAGTGCACCCGAGCACCTTCCATCTTCAAATATGCATCCCATCGCGACGGCCACCTGATATCGCTCTTCACGAACTCCACCTCGTAGGTGAACGAGACCCGATCTTGCTCCCTTATGATCTGCGACCTGTCCAGATCGAACGGGCAGTTGGACGAGGAGACATTGTCGTAGACATGAAGCTTCGCCATTACTTCTGGATCGTATCTCACACTGCAAGGAACGACCTCGAACCCAACGATCTCATACCCGGAAGCCTTCTTCTTGTTCGCCGGTTCGGAAACGACGCCGATGCCGTCATCTCCTGTCCCCATCATCTCCACCCCAGTTCCCTCGTACTCGTGAACGAGGACTTTGAACTTGAGGTGATTAATGATGTAATCGTCATTACTGTTGGGCGGAGTATAGCCGATCGGAAATCCCGTCCACTGAATATTGAGGCCGTTTTGCTTCGCGTACCGCATCACCGGCAGATTATCCAGAATCATGTTCACCTGATACAGATCACGAGTTCTCTTCTTCAAAAGCTTCACCTCGTGCTCGCTCAGCGGAGGCGTGGTGCAGAGGTAGACAGACTCGTCGATGTTCATTCGAAACCTGTATGCCGAATTGTCGATCTGGTCTCCCATGAGGAGCTCCCCCAGGTTCTCCGCACTCTTCTTGATTCCTCCTGTCGGCTTGCAGTAGGGCAGGCTGTAGTAGCTGAACGGAAGCTCTGTTTCAATGGAGGTCAGAGAGTTCACTTTCACATATATGGACTCCCCTGTTGAGTAGGTGTGCATGTAGCTCCCAGGCAAGTAAAACCCATCGTTGCAAGGACACAGAAGCAGAATCACAGATACAAGAGACAAGTAGACTGTGGAAGCCCTCATTTCTCCTTTCTTTTTACAATCAATTACTATTCTCCCTGCATCAAAAAACAAAAAAAAAATTATCATCTTCATCCATCCATCCGTCCACAGGGGTGCTTTCCAACAGAAACACTTACAAGAGCATATCATTTCTTGAAATAAAATATAGTAGCGATTGCGTAAATAAATCCTAGAAACCTGACCAGAGTGATCCAACCCAGGCTAGCCTAGGTTCGAACCATGTCAGCCAGAACAGCTCGGCTGCCATCTAAAAAATAACTCATATATTTAATTGTTCTGTATGGCATTCTATAGAGATGTCAAGGGGCAGCAGTGGTGTGCCAGCACAGCTCTAGAAAAGAGCAGCCTAGCATGGCCCGTTGACCTGCCAATTGCTCAGGTTGGGCCGTACCAAACCCAGCACACCTCCTCACTAGGCATGACTCTAACTCAGGCTAGCATTGGTTTGTTTCAAGCCAGCATGTATTAGGTCCGGGTTAGCCTAGGTGATGTCCCGACTCGCATGGATTGGTTAGTCGGGCAAAAACTAGACTACACAAGACATACCACATCTTTTGCAGCACAAAGACCGAAAACCCTAGCCCAACATGACCCAAGCCGTGCAACAAGCTGGTCGGCACTCCTATTATAGGCATGGTTCCAGTGGTGCAACTTAGCACTTTTCACAGATACATATATATGTGTGATTCAGATCAAATGAATTTTTACTCATACATATCTAACAAACAAAATATGAAGCAGTGATATATTTTCATATCTAATAATCTTTAAAATCTGAAATAATATTTAATAATAAAAAATAATTATCTTTGATATGAGCACCCACCTCTAAACAGTTTGGCAAGCCACCCACAAATCGTGGACCACCTTTTTGTGCCTAGGGGGTGGGGGGGCTCATGCCCAAGCATGACATGAGCCTCAATGTTATGGGTACCAACCCATGCCATAGTATGGATCCTACTAGAATAGCATGTGTTGGCTACCAGTTCGAGTATGACTCGACGGGACACAATGTCTACACGAGCATGCTCGATGCATGTGCATGTCAACACAATGCCTACACGAGCATGCTCGATGCATGTGCATGTCAACACAATGCCTACACGAGCATGCTCGATGCATGTGCATGTCAACACAATGCCTACACGAGCATGCTCGATGCATGTGCATGTCTACACAATGTCTACACGAACATGCTCGATGCATGTGCATGTCTACACAATGTCTACACGAGCATGCTCGATGCATGTCTACACAATGTCCACACGAGCATGCTCGATGCATGTGCATCTCTACACAATGTCTACACGAGCATGCTCGATGCATGCACATGTCTACACGAGCATGCTCGATGCATGTGCATGTCTACACAATGTCCACACAAGCATGCTCGATGCATGTGCATGTCTACATGATGTCTATTTTAGGGTCTTGTATGACCCTAGTTTTGATAAAATGCAGAAAAATCATTTAAAAAAAACTCACTAAATAAAAATAAATATAACAGGCATGACTCACATTGTTGGTATTCTCATCATAAAAGTAAAATTAACTAAAGAAATACAAGGCAACACCAAGCCCTATATGTCCAAAAATAATCAACAAACAAATATTTATTTTAGGTATTATAATTTGATGTCCAAGAGAGAGAGAATGATCAAACATTAAATAAATACAATATAAAATTTAAAAATATATATCATAAACCTTCACCAAAATATTTTTAGCACATGATCAAAACCAAACAAAAAAAAAATAAAATATATATTTTTCTATTTTCTCTTCATATACATTTTGGTTTTGAATTTTTTATGAATTTATATGCATAATAATTTCTTTACCAACAAAGTATTACTTATGTCTATATATTGCCCCTTGAAGTAATTTCATCACATAATATGTACATACACATACACATATACATATACATACATACATATATATATATATATATATAATTTTATATATTTTTATTAGAGAAATTTTTAAATTGCATCTTTATTTTTATCTATAACATCTCACTTAAAATGGATCTTCGAGATTTATTTTTGAAAAAGAAAAAATACAAATCACACTTTTACAATTATAGGTGTCAAACAGGCTGGTCGGCTTGGGCCCAGCACAAGGCACGACCCATTTTAGAAGTTCTGGGTGCAACTCGACACGATCCAGGACCATGGTCGGGCCCGTGCCAGGCAGACTCTCAGCACTAGTGTCGTGCCTTGCCAAGGGATGTAGGCCTGCGTGCCGTACCAGGCACGACCCGGCCCTCGGTGCCTAGCACAAGAGCACGATACAAGGCACGACCCGACAGGTGCCCCAAGGATCAACCAATGTGAAGTTTTTTAATAGTGTATTAAAACAAATTAGTTTAAAAAACACAGGACCATGCCCGACTCGAAACCCTACGTGGCAGTGGCGAAGGTATGATGCAACTAGAGGCGTCAAACAAGCCATGCCGGGCCGGGCCGGCCCGGCATGGTTTTAAGCCTCATGACAATGCTTCCATGCTAGGCCAGGCATGAGACGGTTACTTTATCGTACCGTGCCTGGCCCAGCACGGTTTCTTCATGCCAGGCACCAGCACAGCCAATTTTTTACAGTGCAGTCAGGCCCATATGGGCCAAAACATGCCAGTACGAGCAGGTTTAAAAAACATTAGTTTATAATATTTATGTAATTATAAAATATAAATTAGATTAGATAATATTTAAAAATATTTAAATTATAAATTAAAAAATTTTGAATAGTTATAAATTTTAATTTTTTTTATGTTATTTATTTTAATTATGTTTTAATTAGATTAATAGATTTAAATTATAATTTATTAAACTAAATTTTAGAATTTTTAATGAAATTCTTAAAGTTAAACACAAAAATAAAATAAACACAAAATTTCTTTAACAAAAATTACAAAATTATAAGGCTAAACCAAATACTCAAACCAAAACAAATACAATATAAATAAAAATAAATATAAAACATCGAAATCAAATATCAGAATCAAACAAAATTGAAAACTCATAAGCATAAGTATAACTATAACATAAGTGTCACTATCAGCGTGTCCCAATCATGCAATCGTCCATAGGCATATTATTATCATCCCCAACCTCAACTTTAAAATCATTATCATATGAATCATCATCAGTAATGAACTCCATTTTCGCTACAGTCCATGTCCCAGCACGATCCTGGATGTTAACTCAAATTTTTTCAATCATTCATGCATGTTAAAGCCTCAACAATATCTAAACGTAATCTCAATCTCCTATTTGAAATCATATTTACCGCAATAGAAAAAATAGATTCCGATAGTACGCTTGACACTAGAAGAGTCAGTGGATCCCGTGACATCTTAGATTGCACGAAAAAGATGAACTTAAATGATTTCCAATACTGTAATATATCAAGATTTTTAGTATCAAAATGTGATAAGATTGAACAGTAATCAGTATCAAAATACCGAGAAAGCTCACTCTTATCGACGGTCCACCCCATCGTTTCACCATCACTAATTGAATTAAAAAATTATCTCCAAATATGGTATCAATATATGTACTCACAATCTCGCTACTACTACCACCATACCTAGTATAATAGTATATGAAAAGATTAGTCAACTTCTTATAAATAAATCCTTCAAGTGGGTCTTCCAGGTTCATACACAAGAAAATGTAAATCAAGATGTTAATAACCCCTTCCACCATAACCATAGGGTTCATGCATGCAACGAGATAATAAAGAGATAGAATAGTGGACTAATATTTTAAACATTTGATTTCTATTTTTACAACCATATGGCTACCTGTCGGATTAGTTTAATAGTTCCTAAACATGCTACTAATATTGCATATGCACATGAGTGTAATGTAAGTCGTGAAGGTATAAACCGATGAAGACATATTTGTCGTGTCATAAAAAATCTTCAGGAATTTCATAAATAAAATTCCTGCCGTTCGGTCAGTGTCGTCAATAAAAAATTTGTCACTCTTACTATTGACATAGTTAGATATAACGTGTTCATATCCAACACATGACTCTAACATCAGGTACATGTAATTTCAACAATATCTCATATCCGATTAGAATTTCTTCTTAAGATTCACAGACAAACAGAGACTACTAAACTCTTGTTACCTGCGAGACGTACGAATATATTTTAGTGAGCTACGTATATTATCTAAAGCAGGTGAACACACATTCATACTCATTTGTATAATCAAGTTAATCACGTAACATACATCTGACGTGAAAAATCTCTCCTAATAGTGCTTATCTAATATTCCTAACAAACATATTAATCGATATTTCATTATTAGATACGTTATTAAATATGATACTAAAAATTTTATTTTAAATTTTATATTCTCTAAAGATCTTCATAATACACTCAAAAATAATCGAGCCATCATGAAGATGAAGAATCTCAGAGAAACTTAATTTTTTTATATAGTAGGCGGTGAGACATGCATAAGATGAATATTCATGACTAATCCAGATATCGGACGTCACCGACACTATTCAACTATATGCCATAAATTCATTAATTATTATTTATTTTTCTAACTTATAAAATTTTAATATGTTGTTCCTAGATGTGAACCTATGAATCTTATGATAAGCAGACTGAAAATATATCTGCATGATGCTCACTACCCTTAGATCTTCCAAAAATCTAATCGAAAGATCCATCAAGGTGATAAGTTGATCATGCCTTTCCTACCCAACTCACTATATTATATGGTAATTTATGTGAACCTAGGAATCTTACGATAAGTAGACTGAAAATATATCTACATGATGCTCACTACACTTAGATCTTCCGAAAATCTAATCGAAAGATCCATCAAGGTGATAAGTTTGATCATTTATTTCCTACCCAACTCACTAAAATGGATATAGCCACAAAAAATACATTGCTAAGTTAGATTTGCATAAGATCTAATGTATCATATTTTTTTGTGCATATTTCTGCATACCACTTAAAGTGCCCAATCCTAAAAAAAACTATTACAAATAAAAATTTTCTTATAATATTTAGACAGTACAGTTTATTCTTCTTCATCCCTAATATTTTTTTGTTTTATTATATTAAAATGAGTCTAAACTACAAGAGTCTTCCTAATTTTTTATTTTTATGATATTTGAATTAAGATGACCGGAGAAACAAAAGATTAAGTAATTTCAAATCTTTAAGTAAGATTTTTATTTTCTAAATTTAAATTATTTTCATTAGTATTAGTCATTTTTTAGTTTTTTTTTAAGACAAAAGGATAGATTAAAGAGTAGAGAGAGAGAAAAATAAACTAATTATTTTTAAATATTAATAAATTGTTAAGTTAAGAGTTTTAGTTAAATAATTAAAAAAAATAAAAATAGTCGTAAAGCAGTGTAAAGGTAAAGCACATGCACCACATCAAGATTTCAACTTCAAAGTCAAACCCGAGTTGCGAGTTCCGAAAAGTTGAGCCAAAATCCCGAGAGAGAGAATATTAAGAGAGAGATTTGAGAGTGTGAGAATTAATGTTTTTGAAAAACATAAAAATTAGAGAGATGGGGCGGGGCATTTATAAAATATAATTATGAAAATTTTAAAAAAATATATTATTTTTATTTTTTATTAATTTTTTAAGGGCAGAATCATGTGGGTGGTCGGATTTTGCCCCATAGCCATTGGAGGCAAATTCCAACGACTAAAATTCAAAATTTTGTATTTTTATTTTTTTTTAAATTTTGAACCGATGGGGATTAGGGGCGGGCCGACGGAGCGGGAGAAATCAAACCTGGGCCCGAGCAGTTTTTGAAATTGTCGAGCTCAACTTCTGCCGCTAGAGTGGTTTCTCTGATCGTGTTGAGGTACCTTGCCAATGGGCCACATAGTCATGCCGGGCCAGGCACAATGACACGACACTGCATGGTTCGTGCCGTTGATAGGCAAAACATGGGCAAAGGGACGAGAAATTCCAGTGTTGTGTCGAGCCAAGCATGACGAAATCGTGCCGTGCCTCGTGTCGTAGGCACGTCAAGCTAAGCAAGCCATGTTATGTTTACCCTGCAGGGAACCATGCCGTGACAAGCACGTCATGATTACTATAGCATATTGTTCCTAGAACAGCATATGGACACATACGAGTCTAAAAAAAACAAGCCATGTAGGCTTGCCACTACCGATTTACACCTGTAAAGTCAATGCTAACATATTTGACAATCACAATCCAACCAAGCGTTGGATTTAATATAAAGATTAGAAACAAAAACCAATGGCCATACAATATTTTAAAAAAAAAATATTTTGTGATGTGTCACCACATTAATGGCTATATTTGTTATTGCGACATGAAAGGACAATTGGCAAAGAAAAATGGTGCTTGTTCGTTGTTTTTTTGTAGCCTGAGGTTGGATTAGTTTTAATCAGCCCTGCAATCATTTAAAAATTATTTGGCACATGTGATTGTGAGACACTCACCATATCTAATTACATTAAAAAAACACACAAGCATTTCATGAGAAAATAAAATTGTGTTCTACCAAACCCAAAGAACAAACTAGGCATGACCATAGTTATTTTGTACATAAAAGAATCGAAATGTTTGATTAGTGAATCTATAATTGAAAATCAAATCGCGAAACAAATTTTTTATAATTTTTTTCCACGTTAATTAATTATTATTTCCTACGATTAACAATTATAATTAATATTTTAATTTATATTTTTATAATTTTTTTCATATTTTATTATTTTTTCACGTTAAATTCATAATAGCAAAAATTAAAATAGCATTTGTTTACATTAATTAATTCCTATAATTGGCAAAAAAAAATTATTATTAGTTTTTATTTTTGACGTTTTAAGTATCTTGGTCCCTTAAAAATCAGTATTAAATCAATTCATGTGACTCAATTCATGATTCAACCATTTAATCTTCGATTCATGTATATTCTTGATTCTTTTAAAGAATCGAATCATTTACTACCTGAAACATAAATTAAATCATGAATCGTACGATATTAATAATATTGAATATGACTAAACTTAACCTCATAGCCCGCCACAGCCCAAACCATGCCACTAAGTTGGGTCGTGCTTGGGTTGCTTTTCCAAGACCACTCAACCCATTTACAACCTCTACTTATCTCTTAGAAAATAAAAAACAAATAATTATTTATAAATCCATTATAAATATAAAGTATAAATCAATGATATCAATTATTTATGTGCTTCAATGAATAAATTGCTGTTTAGAGTAGCTTCGCCTATCAATTCAAAGATCAAATATGCATAATTATGAGTCAAATAGCTCAATAAATTGCTATCAAATACAAAACAAATTGAAATTAATTAATACTTCACATACTAAAATACATGTAATTTAAAATTTATTATCTACATACTTATTAATGAGTAAATTACAAACATCTATTTTACTTTTTTAAATTTCATAATGAAATTATATTTTTTTACTTTATAAGAATGTACAAATAAAAAAAAGCTTAACAACACCATTTAAACTTATGGTCAAATGACATTCGAATTTTGCCAAATAAACTTGTTTAAAATAAAAATAAAAATTACTCCTGATAAAAAAAAATTACAACAATCACCAACAAATATGATCAAAATCATTCAATGGTGGCTATTGCTCAAACAATTACAATATAATTGTCAGTATATTGTTCTCTTCTATCCTCATATATCATGATGGTTAGAGATAAATCAAATATACATTATCATTCATTTTAAAATAAAAATAATATACTCCCTAAAACAAAAAGTAAGGTTTTTCCTTTTGTGCTAAACGGGAAGGAAAGAGAGATAGAGAAGCTCACATGAAAAAAATAATAAAGCTAAATTTTAATGAAGATAAAAAAAATAAGTATGAATAAAAGATAAATATTGTGTGTGTGTGTGTGGCTTGGAACAACCCATAAATCATGTGCTTCAAAATAATAAAAAAATAAATAAAATAACAAAAAAAAAATTATTCAGCACTCCCCATCAAGCTAGAACATTAACTTATAGTCTTCTAAAAATTTATGTGAATAAGGCTACAATTTAATCATTGTTAAATACATAAGCTATAATGATCAAATCATCTTAGATCTGATCTCAAATAAAATAATAATTAATTTAAATATATTTTATTTGCTCAAAAATACCAAGTTACACTCAATGTAGAAGACAACTTAATTATCACCATTAAAGATTATCAATCTTTGAACTAATTGGCTAAGTTCCTCCAAAAAGTGAATGGTCCATTAGAACATATAAGTAGTTGACATTATAGCTATGTATTTTACCTATGCACTACATCTTGAAAAAATTATCTATTATCTATTGCACTAACATGAGATAGTTACCGATAAAAAAATCAAAACATTATTATAAATTCTCTCTGTAATTATAGGAGCTCTCATAGAATTGAGATATATTTTAATCTTACTAAGCTCAAAATTATCTATTTATTTACATAATTGAGAATTTTAAATATTACATTCATATTAATATGTCTAATAAAACCTAAAAAAATGACTAGTCATGTGGATAGCCAAAGCAATGTCTGATATAATTACTATCAAACAGCTTATTTTTGTAATGATCATCTTATATCTAATTAAATCAATTGATAAACTAGTATTTTTAAAAAAACATATATCAAGATCAAATTAATAGGTACACATCATGACATACTGAAATCATATAAAATATTCAAAATATATTTACATTGAGAAAAATAATCATATTTCTTGAATATCTAACTTTTATACCTGAAAATATATAAAACAATACCAATTTTTTATTTGAATCTCAGTATATAGATATAATTTTAGTTGGAATATAACAAATTAATTAGTTCTTGTAATTAAAATATCATCGACATATATAACTAATATTATATACTCACTCTTTAATCAATGTCAAAAATAACAACAAAAAATTTGACACATATTTTCAAAGATGAAATATAATCAATGACAAAAATATCAAAAAATATGAATACATAAATAACTCAATTTATGAATATAACTAGATATAAAAAGATAATCCATGAATAATTTGAAATTATAAAAAAATTTAATATATATATTATATAATTTGTGGCAATTAAATTATATCATATTGGCCAATAAGAATTTTTAATTTTATAATATTATTTACTCATTATAAATATATTATAAAATTATTAAAATAATGATATTTATGCTATTTAGATCTGTTGCATATAAAGGCAATATTATATTTAATTGTATTCTAGAATATAAACAATATCAAAAATTAATATTATTTACTTAGTGTGTGTAGTAAAAATTATATATATATATATATATATATATATATATATATATCTTTTTTTACTATTCAAATTTATTAAAAATAAAGTTACTATTATATTTATTTATATTCATTATATGATATATACTAATTTAAGAAAATTATAGTTTAGTATATAAAAATAAAAAAAATAGAAAAATAGAACTATAATTTACTTTTATTATTGAATTCAAATAATAATATTGTTATACTATAATGTTAGTGCATAATTTTCTATTTTTTTCCTATTTTGATATAATAAAACATAATTTCCCCATTAATTGTAATTCCTTTTCTATATATGAGTGATATTAAATTTAATTTTATTTATTTATTAGATGTAGTAAATTAATAATTCAAATATATAATTATATATTATTTTAACTTATTCAAATTTATAAAATATAAAGTATTATATAGTCACAATATCTCAAAATATCATTATATATCATAAATATATCTAATTATATCACAAATATCTTGGTATATCCAAATATATCACGAATATATTTCTTTTCTAAACCTATTTTTTATGAATACACAAATATATCCTTGAAAATCAATATATATGTGATGTGTAAGATTTATAATAATAATTATAGATTTATTTAAAATTTATATTTTTATTCCATATGGTATGTCGGTAACTACAAATATAGAATTTATCATGAATATATCAAATATTTTCATCATATAATATAACAAGTACCAAAGAAAATTTACTAAATTATTTTATAAAAGACTACTTTATGTCATAAAATATCTTTCATAAATAACATAGCATATCTATGTCTCTAGGAACAATTAATCCTAATGACAAATGCAGAAACACTTCTTCTAGATCACCATAGACATATTTTACATCTAGCTAATACAACAAATCTCAATCCAATGCTATAATGCAAAATAACCTATTAATAAACCTTATGAAAGAAAATATCATAATAGTCAATATCACAACCACGTAAAATATCTTTCAAACCAACCTAACCTTAAGTCGATCAACTTTTCTCCCGGGTCTCATCTTTATCATATATGTTTATCTACATCTCAATACTAAGTTACATATGAGTTTTGAAAAGAGATCCTATTTGCTATATGTGATTATATATGATTGTACTCAATTCTTTTAACATAATTTGTCAACATCCAAAATAATGAAATATCTCAAAAAAGATATTTATGATCCTGTGACAATTAAGTGAACCTAAGAAACTAGAATACATATTATTAAAATGCAAAGAAAAAAATATACAAGATAATCAATGTTAAATAGAACATATTATTAGTTTCTTTCATTATTCAATCAAATGGGACAAATAATTACATTGAGCTAAATTCACTGATACAATAAAAGATTCAACTAAAATAAATTGTGAATGTATTAGTCATATATATATATATATATATATATATACACTTAGATCAGAATCATTAAGTCATACAACTCTCATCTCTCTCCCTCTCCCCAAATCAAACTAACCTCATAAGTCATATCCAATTGGACAATCACACTAGGCTCTTGTCAAAAGCAAACTACCCTAAAAGAGATATCACTGGTCTTTTCAAAATAAATCATATTAGTTATGCCATGTATACACATATGGACAAAATCAATTATTACTCCTCCATATGTAATAACAACTAAACAAGAAAATGAGACTTCCACCACAACATCTAAAAATACATCCTCTTAGATCGAATTCGTACATGAAGACTTTTTCTCTAATAATGTAATACCAATGATCATAATAACTCTCCTAGTCTATGATGAATAATACTTATATCCTTTCTGAATACTAGAGCACCCATTAAAGTTACGCTTGATAGCACATGTAGTCATTTCCATTTTTTCTGAAAGAAGATATAAACAAAATAAATACATTCAAAACCATGGCTAAAAAAATAGCCTCTGATGAATATCAATCAGAAAATGATATCTGATTGATGAGAAAGTTCACAATTAACACCAATACTAAAGCAAACTCTTATAAAATTAGAGTATCCTAATCATCTCAATCAATTGATAATTCTCTCTTTGTTATCTCACTATGTGTAAAAATACCAACAAATAATATCTGATAAAATTTCTCATGATCTTCAAAAAAATAAAAAAAATAATAAGAAATATATTCTGGTTTATTATTGTTTCTCAATAACTTAATATCATAAGCAAATTAAATTTTATTTATTCATAAAATTTTATAATAAAATTTGAAATTTTTTCTTAAATACTAATAATCATATAAATTAAGCAAAATTATCAATAAATATAATAAATAATCTCAAATCATCATTTATAATAATCCTATAAAGTTTTCAAACATGTAAGTGGATCAGAAGAAATGGATCCTTCCTAGTACTCCCGTAACATATCGGATATAAAGCTCTAGCATTCTTTTTTTATTAATATATCTCACATGTAATATACAAAACTCTTCTAATACTCAACTTTGTAATCTTAAACTTTTTTAGTGAGAGATATCCCAATTGAGAGTAAATCACTTATGAATGAAAAATAAACTATAGTAAAACCCCCAAGTCAATAAAAATACAAACAATATCTCGCTCAATCCCAAAAAATATATAAATTATTTTATATTTTATTATTTTACAAATCAAAATATTAGAATAAAAATATATTAGAATATTAGAATATTAAAATAAAATCATAATATTATTATTTTACAAATCAATTAATAAAAAATAAAATATAATAAAACTCAAGTACATATAAAACACATCAAAAAAAGATACCAACATTAACATTAGCAAATCTACAAGCTAAATGAACGATGTCATTGAACATTATAATATTATAAATTATAATCTCTAAACTCAATAAAAGAAATAAAAATAATACATAACTTGTGAATATTAAAAAATCCATTATAACAAAGTCTAGAGTATTCCTCCAATGAGAGCATCATCGTCCCATCTCTAGTGGATGTGGTCATAGAAACACCAACTTAATAAGCTCTAATATTATGTCGAATAACATCTTAATGTTAAAAAATAAATTACAACTCATGGTCTAATGTTCAATACCTTTGTCAAGTATGTTCTAATCTCTTATAAAAACAATAAGTCACTACAACCACCTGCCTCTTAGGGTACCTTTGTTAGATCTCTCACCTCTCTCATTACTACTATCTAATGAAGATGTCATAGTACTAAGATTAATCAAACCAACTCCATCTGGATAAGATATTGTCATCATCACCTGAGTCACTCTCTGATAAATCTCTAAGACAAATCAAAATATCTTCCCTAGAATATATGTTTGCAAGCCAGTAGATTACTCTACAATGAATACATATAAAAAATGATACAAATATACTCTTCGTGTCTCTTCAAAACCATCTAATCTATCAATACCAATATCCCACCAATAATCCACTCTCACAAAAATGTCCAAGTCATACAAAGAACCACATCACCCAGATCGATCAATCTACACATCCTAACATCCACGACTAAATAATAACATACTACAATTAAAATATCCTTGAAAAACATAACAAAGCATTCATATTTCAAACCCTTGTGTAAATACCACAAGAGTCAAACATATTCAATAGATCAGATCAATCAACAATGACATGTACACTAATAATTACAGGTTGATATGTATTCACTTATTAGTCTCAATCTTAATCTCAGCTTGAGATGAATCTATACATATCCTTAGGCCACAATTAATATCCTCACTAATATAGCCCACATAAAAAAAGTGTCAGCTCTTAATTTTCATTAGGTTATTCCTAATAGTTCCGCATATACTCTAGTCATCTTTTTATCTCACCACAATGCATATTTCAATACAAAAAAAATTAAAAATCAAATTAAAATACATATGCAAGACACATAATTTTTTAGGAAAACTCCAAAGATAGAAAAAGCCTACAATTTTATAAACTTTATAAAAAAACTCCATGTAGTCAAGTCTTGCACCATCATTATCATGTTGTCCACCATGTCAACCACCAAATCAACACCCATTTTTTAAAATTAAATATTTTATAATTTCTCATCGAAAACAATTTTATGTCATCACCACATCAACCTTTGCATCAACTACAATGAAATTCACCAAAAATACTGAAGAAAACTTCCTTCTACACAAATTACATTATCAACATGTGATGATCTCAAATCAAAAATAAATAACCATAAAATTTATTATGAGATGAGTACTTCATAATACAATATGGTGATGCTATGGACACAACTAAAACCTTATGAGATAATAGTCATCATGGAAACCAGATGGTACACTATCATCAACGAACCCCAACATCATCACCCCTTAGCCGCAAAAAAAAAGGAAAGAAAAAGAAAAGAGCAAAGAAAGCATATGCAAAAAAATGTCAATTTAAACAAAACATTAACCCTATATATGCAGTTATAGAAAACTTACAAGTCGAGTACTCACAAATAATAAAAAAATAAATAAATAAAAAATAAATAACACAAAATCACATTGAACACTTTTAATCTATAGTCACTTCATGTAGACCCTAAATATGTAAATACAAGTTTAATACATATTAAGTACCAACAAAATACAAACTAAAAATACATAAATCACAAACAAAAAAATTTAAAGAAGTATCAACATTGCAATGCTTGCAAATAATAGCAATTGAAGCTTCATATTTTTATTGGAAATTGATAACTAAATGAGATATCATGAAGCAGCCAAAAACACAAAGTGCCGAAAATAAATTATAAGTACTAATTAATCTGAAATCTTCATCATAATGTTTAAAAAACTAAGATCTTATTTAAAAATAATGTTTCTCAATATTGATATTGCAAAAAAGCCATTGAAAATTACCATCTATTAATCAAATTTCTAAACTCTACAACTTGTGAAGAAACAAAAACTATTATAATATCTTTTTTTCTAATAAGCAATCAAGTAGATATATCCACTAAATTAGTTTTGATCCATGCAACCATAGAGACTAGGAATAGACAACAAAACCAAGAGCAATACTTAATGTATTATAAAAATTAAGTTGCTTCTAGGTCTTGAGTTAACGAGCATCGCCTCGATTACCATGCATTGCACTTGCACATTTGGCCTATGCATTATATTTCTTCTTTGAATCAACAAATTCAAAAAAAAAGTAACTATTATATCTCTGACAAACTTAGTTTGATATTCAAAATCAAATTTCCATCATTTTATGTTTGGTACAACTCTAATTTAGGATTTTATTTTTTTTATATTATTTTAAAGTGAATTTGAAAATGTTGATAAGAAACTAGAATTTTCCATATCAAATATCTTCGATCAAAATTACATCTACATAATCACTAGCCTACATGACCCATAACTCAATATTGATTATAACAATTTAATCTTCAAGAATATTCCATTTTAAAGCATAATTTTACTAATGTCACATATTAAAATAAATATTATAAAAATATATTTGATTAAAAATAACACCAAGATAACTATCACTCAACAAATTAATATGTTTCATACATGATACATATATCGAAGATTATATTTTAGTGTAATGATAAGTATATTCATCTAATAATGATAAAACTCAATTTTAGACTCATCAAACATAAACTATATGATTTTTAACGATAAGGCTATTGAAATATTAATATCTTGCAGACTTCATGTTCTTGCTTAAGTTGGAGATTTTTGCATGAGATATAATTTTCAAACATAAACTATATGACTTTCGGTGATAAGCTTCTTGAGATGTTAATATCTTGCAAATTTCATGATAAAGTGATGGATTTGCCCAAGAGATACGAACTTCAAAATAAAGATCAAACAAATTTACAATTGTATTGCCCATGAGCAAATATCATCAAACACCAGTCAATCCAAAAGTTGCATCTGGCCATTTCCCTAGTAAATAAATAGATGATTTGAAACATTAAATTGATGATAAAATTAAAAAAAAAAAGATAGTGTTAAGTTGTAAATAAATTATAAATAGAGTAAAAGAATTTTTTTTAAATCCCTTAATTTAAAGAAACGTGTCCCCCTTAATTTAATAGATACTCCCTCAATTTAAGGAATATTTTTTGACTCCCTTAGTTTAAGGGTTTTTATTTCCTAATTCCTCTCTTGTAATCCCCTATATAAATCATGTGAATAGTCAATCTAAATAGGAGTGAAATTATTATTTTCATCTCTTGTAATTCTTATCTTATTATTTTTCATTCCATATTACATGTCATAAAGTACATTTGACCACACTTGCTATCCATAATTTGAACAAACAAGTGCTCAAAAGCACATAATAGTTAGCAAACTAGATACTTGAAAAGGATGAACCACAAAAATTAACTCCTAGATACATTTTGGAACACTTAATAGGAGATAAAATTCAGAATACCAAGAAATAATAGAATAATCATTGCTTTTCAATAATAAAAAAACAATTTTCGCAAGTTTTTTAAAAGCTAAACGTATGAGCTTCCTAACATTCACATAAAATTTAACTTGCCTAACATGCACTCGTGGTCATGCCACATGATGATTATAAATTAACACTGATTCATTATTTGACAAAAAACAATCAGAATTCTATAACATGTTAGAGTTAATTAGAAAAACCAAAATTGTGCATCCAGCTAGGAATCCAACCGGGAAAGAAAATATAATATCATAAAACTAGAACACAAAAAAAAATCATCCAGGAAAAAAGCAAGCAAAAAAACATAAGTTGTTTGATTGTACACTTTCTTGATAAAATTCATTTAACACTATATTCATGAGCATTTCCCTGATACAAGGACATCCATCATTGTCATCTTTTCCGCTCAGCTCTAAGTAGTTTACCAATTTTTACTGCAGAGCCTCGCTATGCCAGTAGGCGGTTATCAAAAAAAACATGGTTTAGTTCCACTTTTCTAGTCACAACTGATCCGATCAACGTCATTTTCTTTCATCTCCTTCAATTTTTTCACCAGAAGGATGCGGAAATGGAAGTCTGTATCAAAACAATGGCAGGACTGCTTGAATAACGAGGGACCAGTTCACGTAATTCATCATAAGCACACCATTCGAACACCCATTGTCTGGTAGGTTATCTAATTTATAGTATAATCGAGCCGTGTACAATAGTATAGAAAACTAGCAGAGACTAGTGCATATAATATAGGAGATTGAGGAGAAAGAACATGTAAATGAAAATGATGCAAAATCCCATAGATGCATAACCTTTGTAAGATCCGATAGACATCGAATAGCTCAGCTGGATCTCACAAATGACCAACTGGAATTTAAGAGATCAAACCAAAACAGGAAAGAATACGCATACAAAGACATATTTATCTGGTATCCAAGATTCGGAAACAAAAAAAAAACTAAATGCTGAGACGATTACGTTCTACCTAACCGAGAAAACGAAGCTACTTGGGGAGAATTGGAACAGCATGCGTGAATTCAACGAAAAGCATGAGTGAAAACTCGGGAATAGGGCGATCCACGATCAAAACCAAAACGCCCATTCATTAATAACAACCGAGCCTGCGTTAGTAGTACATGAAAAACAAAATACGTTTAAAATTTGTCCGATAAATTTATCTGATGAATTTTATACAAATACGTTTGATATATATATGATGATTTGTGTTTTAGTACAAGAAAAACAAAATAATTTAAAAAAAAAATTAAAAAAAATTAAAAAAAATTAAAAAAAATTAAAAAAAAATTAAAAAAAATTAAAAAAAATTAAAAAAAATTAAAAAAATTAAAAAAATTAAAAAATTAAAAAAATTTAAAAATTTAAAAATTTAAAAATTTAAAAATTTAAAAATTTAAAAATTATAAAATTTATAAAATTTATAAAATTTATAAAATTTATAAAATTTATAAAAATTATAAAAATTATAAAATTTATAAAAATTAAAAAAATTATAAATTTTATAAAAATTATAAAAAAAACACACACAACAAAATTTGTTATGTTTTGATATACTCAAATACATCAATCTTATTTTATCCTCATGAAAACTACCATTCTAATTTAGAAACCACCATACAAAATTAGAAAATGTTGTGATCCTGTTGATTCCACATTACTCCTAGACGAGTTCCCTGAGCGGTTTATAAGCATAGTGCCCCTTAAATTCGTAGACACGTTTTAAACTTGTGAGGACTGCCTAAAATAGGGTCAAAGCAGACAATATCTAGCGAGTGGGGGAACCCATTTATAATACGTTATCAACACGATGCTTTTGTAGTGTTTATAAGCGTGGTGCCCCTTTAACCCGTAGACGCATTTTAAAGGGAAAATTATGTTTAGTGGTGTTTCCCCATAAAGTTTTAAGATTTTAAAACTAAAATTTCGATATTTTTAAAAAAGTTATAAAATTAAAAATAAGTGCACCCAATTTGTCCTAAACTACCCTCGCCCACGCTTTCACCCATCACCCATGCTTTCAAGTTTCACCCCTCGCCCACGCTTTCACCCCTCGCCCACGCTTTCACCCCTCTCCCACGCCCTGGCCCATGCCCTCACACTTGCCCCTCGCCCATGCCCTCACCCCTCGCCCGTGCCCTCGGTCCTTACCATCGCCCATCTTCCCTAGCACGTCGCCCTTACCTCTCGCCCCTTTCTCCCCACCCTTCTGCCCCGCCAGTGTCCAGGAGCTCCTTTGTGGAGTCATCGTCGAGTTTTTCAGTCCAGCTACTTGAGCTCGAAGGAGCTTGACCGAGAGCTCCGCCAAGCTTGTCATCGAGCTCAGAAGCTCGACCGAGATCAACGTCGAGCTCCTGGAGCTCGAAGGAGCTCGTCGCCGAGCTCCTGGAGCTCGAAGGAGCTCGTCGCCGAGCTCCTGGACCGTGACTGAGAGCTCCATCGAGCTCGTCGTTGCTCTCATTCGAGCTCATCGTTGCTCTCATTCGAGCTCCATGAGCTCAATGGAGCTCGATGGAAAATGCGAGCTCCGGGAGCATGACCACGAGCTCTAAAAGATTGATGGAGCTCGTGGTCGAGCTCGATGGGAGAGGGAGGGGGCCAATTGGACAGGGTGGTGGCCAATGGGAGAGAGCGAGGGCAGTTTAGTTAGAGTTCACTAAATTTAAATATTTCAAGATTCTGGTGACTTTTTTTGAAACTTAAAATATAAATTTCAAATTTTTAAATTTTTCTGGGGGAGCACCCCAAAACATAATTTCCCCCATTTTAAATCCATGAGGCTTGCCTGAAGTTGAGTCAAAGCAGACAATATCTGGCGGGTGGGAAAGCCCATTTATAATAGAAAATGTTTTTTTAACTTAAAAATGATTTAAACGAGGGGTGGTCATATTCAAACCAAAGCATTATATGTATTTGGTTTTACCTCCAAAGATATAAGTATACAAATATAATGCTTGTATATAAACAAATTATATTTAAATGTGTGTGTGTGTGTGTTTATATTTATATTTTTATATTTGATTGGAGTCGTTACTTTCTTTATGAGCATCTATTTTTCCATTGTTGCAGCTTTCGTCCTCTATCATGATTTTCATCATTAATCGAGTAGATAAAGTCATAGCTTTTTCATAAATCATGACTTTTCTCGTTACTACTACTCTATTTTTATAAGCTTTCGGATACCTCATCTTTGTAGCTTATCCATGTCTTTATCTTTCAATAACTGACCCATTAGCAATGGAATTGTTTGTCATTGTACTTCTTTTGCAATCTCAAAATTTTTTTCAAAGATTTCTCCATGTTCTTGATTTGAGAATTCAGTTTGATTTGCCTCTTCGTTTACTTTTTCAAGGGAGTCTAAATTTGAGTCTCCATAAGTCACAACTTTGAAGAGTGTCATGACCTAATAGCGATCTTTGTATACCTTGTAGCTTATATTGTTTTCTTCAATTTGCAATGCTACTGATTCAACATCTTTCTCAAGCCAATGATGTTATACAAAATCTTTCTATTTGAGATATATTTTTTTATCATTATTGTGTATGAGAAGTTATATATTCATCAATAATCTTCCTCATCATAATATGGATTCTATAAGCTTTTGTAGATATTGAATTTCGTTTATTATTCGCCTACACAAAATATGAATTCATTCATCTTGACATTAATTAATATTTTTCCAATTGCTAAGAATTGGCATCCCAAGATCAATAGAGTATATTGAACATCATCCTTAATATGCGACAATGCAATTTAGAAACTTTACTAATTGATTGGCTATTTGATGTGAGATAGATATTAGAGTAATCTCACATAAGTTCAATATTTGCACTATGGATAATAGCATGAAGTTCACATTAATCTCATGTCACATAGTACCTTCAGAAAAATTTGCTCCCCGATAATACGAGAGATTATAAAACTTTCTAAATTTTTCTACTTCATCAAGGGTTTATGTTAGATGATGATAATGTACTTCTCAATTATATTTAATATTCTATAAGTCTCTACTTTTCCCTTGTTATTAATTATATATTTTATTAACTTCATATAATTTGACATTTCACTACTAAAATTCACGGAATTGCCGACCAGTTTTTTGGTCGGCAATTCAGAATTTTTTGGTCGGTAAACCTAATACCGACCATTTACCGATCCTCAGCAGACAAAGATTTACCGATTATATTCTGATAATTTACTGACCGAATAAATAAGGTCAGTACATGGTCTCTAAATGGTCGTTAATTAACAACCATTTACCGACTAATTACCGACAAATAATTACCAACTAAATTCAAACTATTTTATGACCAAAAGTAGTAGGTCGGTATATGATCTCCAATATGGTCGGTAATTACTGACCACATGTAGACCTTTTACTGATCATTGATATTAAAAAATTTTAGTCAATTAGGTCATAATTCAGTCAGTAATTACCGACTAATTTTTTTTGCAATATTTCTATAGTTACTGCAGAAACTGGAACATAAAACACAAAAAAAAACAACCATTTTGATTCTAGTTTTGAGTCAATTCCTATAGAAACATTTAGAGATAAAACAACAAAATAAAAATCCAATTAATTCTAGTAAACAACAATATATGCTACATATATATATTAAAAACATCAAGATAAAATAAAAAAATAAAATCTAAGATCAAAGTTTAAGCTATTGAAAAAAAAATGCATCATCCGACCTAGTTTCATAATCTTTATGCTGTGACATTTCTGGTCCACACGGTGAGATGTCAGGTACTGGGGTAGAGCTGTATGTTGCTGCTAGCTCTGATGCGGTTGCTGCAGGTGCTGCTATAGGTGATAGAGTATATGCTCTAGCTGGAGCATTGTGCCGAACAATCCGAGGTAGATCATTAGGGTTGAACTACATTCATCATTCCTTAAACTTCTTTCTAAGCCAATCAAAACACATATGAAACTCATCTTTATCATCCTCATAGTCGTTCATGTGTCGCTCAGTATCGACTAACTGAAACTGTATCGAATTTCGTATCTCGTCCTGAAATTCTTCCATCTTTGAGAACAAATTTGAAACTGGTCCTGAAAATTCAGCTTCATAGTCTAGTCGTTTATGCAAGTAACATGATGATGTCGACAACCGACGACATAGACGACCATCTTCTCCTTGCTATCAATAGCAACATATCAAATTCGATTCGCTTCAAATTGGTTGAGCTAATGAATGAGAACTACCTATTACACCATCACATGAACCTGAAGTAGATAGGGTATACGCTTGAGTCGCATCATCTAATATTTCCTCATATCTCACCTAATAAAAATTTATGAAAATTATTTCAATTTATATTCAAATAACAAAAAAAGAAAAATTAATTTTTTTATTTAAAGTTACATTTGCTATGCGAGATCTCTGAAAAATGAAAGTATGATCATCATGAGCCTTCGTGTGCATGTATCTGGATAAGCTGAGAGCACTGGGCTTCTTACCCTCCTTATGTGTCTATAATTACATACAATACATACGTTAATTATATTGAAAAAAAATTACTTATGAGAAATGAAATTTAGGCATAATTGAACATAGTTCACAAAGTAATAAACATAAAAAGTATAAATTAGAAATAATATTAATGTTCGTTCATGCTCACGCATAGAGCAAGATCCACAAGTATGTGTAGACATGCCATTACCCTCCCTATCTCGCTCTGAGCAATGATTGCTGCTCTGTTCTTCACACATCTTCCTATAATCTAGATCTTCCCAACTGCTTCGCCACTCCTCGAATACATGATTCGGGATACTAGAATATTTGATCTCGTACACGATATCTTTATACCAACTGGCATCATATTTGTAGAACACACTTTTGATCAACTCCTTTGGATGTGTCCACTTGTAAACTTTCTGCAATTATAAATAAATAATTTTTAACCATTGAACAAAAGAATAAATAAAATATGTAAAAATTTTTAGGTTGTAATATTTACCTTAAATTCTCTACAAATTATAAATTAGTCTCTATGTGCGAGTGACTTCTAATTATGTCCATTAGGTTTAAAGGACTTCCTGAAAATTGTCCTCAAGATCCTATAAAATGAACTAAACAACTCTAACTTCGTCCTGCAAAAAAAAAAAATTATTAGCAATTAAGAAATAAATTAATAAATTGATAAATAATTTGTAATATTTTATATCTTATGGATTATCAATTGTCGGATCAAAATGAGCAATTGAGAGAGTCTCGTCTGTAGGGTGCTCTGAGGTATATATACATATAGTAATGTAGGTATAGATATAGTAAAATACTTTTTTATATACTACTATATTCAAATATATATTAAAAATAAGCAGTAAAATTTATATTTAAATATAATTATGCATAAAACTTTTAAAGGTATACACTTAGTAAGATACAATTATTCATAGTTATATATTATTTTACATATAATATATATAGTTATAAATAGTTATATCTAATTAAACATATAGTAATATATAGATATATTCATACAAGTAGTTATACATAAATATAAACGTCATTAAAAATTTTTTTGCTATAATTTTATTAAGACATAAATGTATCTATAGTTACAAATATAATTATATATAAATATATATATATTTATTTAGCTATACAAAATTTTATTTATAGTTATACACTTATAGTTTAAAATAATGTTGTATGTTGTTATACATGTAAATATAAAAATAGTTACATGTGGTTATACATTTAGTTACACATATAGTTAAACGTATATTTATACATATAAGTTTATATATTTGTTCATTTAATTTTTTATATTTATACATATAGTAATGTTTAGGTATAAATATAGAAAAATACTTTTTTATATACTACTATATACAAATATATATTAAATATAAGCTGTAAATTTAATATTTAAATATAATTATGCATCAACCTTTTAAAGTTATACACATAGTAAGATACAATTATTTATAGTTATATATTATTTTACATATAATATATATAGTTATAAATTGTTATATATAATAAAACATATAGTTATATTTTTACATATTCATACAAGTAGTTATAAGTAGTTATACATAAATATAAACAATGTTATAAAAAAATATCTTGCTTTAATTATATTAATTCACACACACACACATATATATAGTTACAAATATAATTATATATAATTATATAAACATTTATTTTGTTATACAAATATTTATATATAGTTATACACAGATAGTTTAACATAATGTTGTATGTTATTATACATGTAATTATAAATATTGTTACATGTAATTATACATATAGTTACACATATAGTTAAACGTATATTTATACATGTAGTTTTATATATTTGTTAATTTAATTTTATATATTTATACATGTAGTAATGTATGGGTATAGATATAGTAAAATACTTTTTTATATACTACTATATACAAATATATATTAAATATAAGCTATAAATTTAATATTTATATATAATTATGAATAAATCTTTTAAAGTTATCCACGTAGTAAGATACAATTATTTATAGTTATATATTATTTTACACATAATATATATAGTTATATATATTTAAACATATAGTTATATATAGATATATTTATACAAGTAGTGATAAGTGGTTATACATAAATATATACAACATTATAAACAAATATTTTAATTTAATTATATGAATACATATATGTATATATAGTTACAAATATAGTTATATTTAATTATATAGAATGTTACATATTTATACAAATATTTATATATAGTTATACACATATAGTTATAACTTATAAATATGTATGTAGTTAAAGATATAATTATATTTAACATTTATATAGGTATACATTTAGTAAACTATAATTATATATAGTTATATATTAGTATACCTATAGTATATTTCTTTAGAAATATAGTTATATAGAATTATACATATAGTTATACATTATTATATAGTTACAAATTAGTTATATAAAGTTATAAATATAGCTATAAAAGTAGTTTAATTTATTATAAATATAGTTATTAATACTTTTATATAAAATGACATATGATTATATAATTAAACATGTGTATTTATATAATATTCGTGGATAAAATATTTTTATAAATGCTACTTAAATATTATTATATTTATATATAACACTTTTATAAATAATATATAGTATATATATCACATTTATATAAACATTATAAATATTCTATATTTATATAAAAAATAATACGTAATATAAATATTTACAAAATTGTATAATCATTTAATATTACATAATTGTTATATAAGAAAATATATGAATGGATAGTTTAATGTAAATTTTGTATAGATATTTACAAAAATTAATATATATATATATATATATATATATACACACACACACATATATATATATATATATGTATAAATATTTATATATAACATTATATGTTTATATAAACATATCAATGTGTATTTATAATATAATACATTTATATATTTTAAAGCATAGACATTTATACATGATATCATTCGATTATATAAATGTATAAAAGTTTATATATACTATTATAGACATTTTAGATTAACATTTAAGATTATGTGTATTTATATATATATTTATATAAAAGTTTTATACATAATAATCATTTAATCATTATATATATTAAAGTATAAACATTTATACATAATGGCATATGATTATATAAATATAAACCATTAACATTAAGATTATTCAAATGCAAAAATCATGTAATTGAAATCAAAATCACTAAAACCCTCAAAATATAAATATAGATGAACAAATTTTAAAAAATGAAAAATTATAGTTTAATTAACTGTGTCGAGTCAAAATCATGTTAAGTTAAATGAAATCAAAGCAAAACTTAAGAAATTAGGAGGATAAAAAAACCTAATACCCGAATATACTGAAAAAATGAAATTTTGAATGTCTATATATAATTTGAAGAGACGAAGATGTGTATAAGCAATTTGAAGGAAAAGAACAAAGAAAAACTTACCTAGATTCAGAAGAAATATCAAGTTTTTCTGATTTTGTGCTTACAGTCGGCTCTGATTCGGAAAAATGATGGAATTTCGATGATTTTAGGTTATAATGACTTAGCAAATGATTTTCAAATCAAAAAATTAAAACAATGAATTATCGACCAAAATTATGATCGGCAAATGGTCGGTGAGAAAAAATTTATAAGTATTTAGAAGTCCAATTTACCGACCAATTTTAATGGTAATGCATTTTTGGTCGTTAAATAGTCGATAATTAGTCAGTAATTTCTATTTGCTATTTCAATATTAATTTACTGACCAATTTCTGATCAAAAACATTTTGTTCGGAAATTATGGTCAGTATTCAGTCATGAAATGGTCAGTAATTACCAACCTAAATATTCGGTTGGTAATTACAATATTATAAATATATTTAATAACCACTGTACCGACTATTTTTAATGGTTATATATTTTTGGTCGTTAAATGATCGGTAATTTATCGGGATTATTTTTCACTAATTCCCTTTTTTATTTACAGACCATATCACCGACCAAATATTTTTGGTCGGTGATATATGGTCGTTAGTTGGTCAGGAATTTGATCGGAAGTATTTTTTTCCAATGTGCCTCTTGGGATCATAAAATTGGTCATGAATTAGTTAGTAATTACTGACCTATATATTTGGTTAGTAAATGATCGATATGTACGAAGCTAAAAATAATTTGAAAAAATATTGTACCGATCAATTATAATGATATGTCATTAAATGGTCGGTAATA